>JBBIGA010131880.1:0-22270 GCA_037576975.1 Alestes dentex | reverse complement strand
ATATATACACACACACACACACACACACACACACACACACACACACACACACACACACACACACACACACACACGTTTATTTATTTATTCATTTATAGAAACATGGAAACCAGGTGGCTCACTCTGTTCGCACTGTACTCTCTCTGTTGTAAACTATCTCTGTCTCAATCACGTGATCCAGGCTCTCTCCCAGCTGTGAGCTACGCTGGGTCCACGCCTGTCACGTGACAGGACCAGTGGAAACGTCTATATCTATTTTGTGGCGACATCTACTGGTCAAAACACGACCAAAACTAAACAGGCAAAGTGGATTGCGAACTTTGATTTTTTTTTTCTTCACAAATACTATGTAATAAATCATTGCAATGCAAATTATATCAAAGGGCTTTGTGAAATGCTTTACAGTGAACGGAACCAGACATCTGAAGAATTTAATACCTCTAAAAGCTCCATCACAGAATATTATTACATGAAACAGTTATGAATACACTGCCTAAGACAATGTTTTGCTGTACTTTACACTATGGTTTGGGCTAAAATCCTATTTTAAAAACATATTTATGGTGCAGGGATACGTGTAGGGTGCTGCGAGGCAAAATAGTATCAAAAGAAAAGCGTATTTTTTTTACATTTTTTATTTTATATTTTCACATATTTGTACGTTCATATTATCATAATCAACATTAAAAACCCAGAAGACGCATGTAAGTTCACTGATGCTTAGGGATAGTAAATAAAATAATTATAACTGTGTTGTATACATGATAAAGCTGAAGCTGAAACCCAGTTATTAGCACCTAATTGTGGCCTGTAATAAACATCTGTGCCTCTCTCTTTTTTTGAGGTGATGGAGGTCTTATCTTTCAGAACTGAACACAGAAACTATGTGAAAAGGCCTCTTTGAGGAGGAAAAGTCCACTAAAGCTGTTCAAAGCATGCAGTTACAATGTTATGACTGCATCATTAATCCTAACTATCAATCACAAATCCAGTTTTTCTCAGTTAAGTTAGAACAACGGGGCTAGGAACATCTAATGACTAACACAAAATGTCTTTAAAAAAGTAAATCGTAATACTTTCACTCAAGCATCAAATGATGCTTCCGCAATTTCTATCTTCTGCTTTATTTAAATCAAGTATTGTTGTGGCAAATTGCCGCGTTAAACATGTTTTCCGATGCTTTTCAGTTCGAGTCCTTTATCCCTCCTTTTTCCTAATTCCTGGAACTAACTAAAGGATTTCATTTCAAAATGCATTAATGGCACCCACAGCATGGAAAATCAAAATCAACAATAAAAGTCTGTGGAAACATCTTTAAAGTAAGGGTATTTAAAATTGTTAGAAAATTGTCATGCACAAATGCATTACATTGCAACACAGACTTTAGATGTGGGTGTAAAATATAAATTAAGGATTTGGACCTTTTGAAGATAATTTTCTTGTTTTGCAATAAAACTGTTGGAACGGGCATTCAAGAAATTTACACA
Organism: Alestes dentex; assembly: GCA_037576975.1. Taxonomy (NCBI): domain Eukaryota; kingdom Metazoa; phylum Chordata; class Actinopteri; order Characiformes; family Alestidae; genus Alestes; species Alestes dentex. The sequence continues at coordinate 20,783 of JBBIGA010131880.1, read as the reverse complement.
TTCAAGAAATCCCTGCGTTAACTCATCTTTATAAGAGAAAGACAAGTAAATTATAAATATGTGATGCAATATTGCATTTCAGACTCTTCAGTTTTATCCATGTCCTTTCCAAATGTCCCTATAATTTAATTTATTTGATAATTTTATTGCACGACTCAGGAGCTCATTTCACTACATGTTATACTTGTATAACCATATATGTGACAAATAAAGAGTCTTGACTGTTGAATTTTGAATGTTGGTCTGTATCCTGGACTGTCCTGCTTCTGCACACATCTCTGCTTTTGAGCTTTTATGTTTTATTTTAGACCAAAAGGAGAAAAAGAGAGAAAAACAGCATCTAAAATAGTTCAGTTTCACTTTAGATGCTTAATGAACTTTTTAAACTCATACCTTTTTTACTACTTGAGTCACTATTTCATTGAAACTAGTGTGTGTGTGTGTGTGTGTGTGTGTGTGTGTGTGTTTGTTAGCGTGCATGTGCGTGTGTGTGTGTGTGTGTTCGTGTGTGTGTGTGTGTGTGTGTGTGTGTTAGTGCGCATGTGTGTGTGTCATTGTGCAAGTGTGTGTGTCTTAGTGTTTGTGTGTGTGTTAGTGTGCATTCGTGCAGCAGGCCTACATTTGTATTCTAGACAGCATTTGAAAGGAGAAAAAACTAAAAAACTACTGCTGAAAAAGTAGCTACTGCCGTGTGGGACATCAAACACACACTCCAGAGCAGTGTAAGTACACGTTGAGCCCCCTTTAACACCCTTTCCTTAAGTTTGAAGCTTAAAAAAGACACAGAAAAACCCAGGATCGTGTAACCTGTTTGGTTTTTAAACGCTGCGCAGTGTGGATGAGCTGGAGTCTGTGGATTAAATGGGAGAACATTTGGGTTTTATTTGCAGGCAGACTGGGCTGCTGGCTCCACCCTCGATTATCCAGGCCATAGAGCTGCACACAGCGAGGGTGGAGAGGGGGGAGAGACCGGAGGAGAAAGACAAAACCCCAAACATACTCTCTGTTGCTCTGCCCAGCCACTTTAAAACGCGTTAATATGCTCAAATAGTCTCCTGGAGTTCGTTTTCGAGGCTGCGTGGACTCTACGGACCTTAAAAAAGACATCTGAGCAAAGTTTCCAAGTCGTCTAACGGGGGTTGGAAACTTTTGCTCGTCTCCAAACGCACCATGGCGCTCAGGGCGAGAGCTTTGTACGACTTTGTGTCTGAAAACCCTGGGGAGATATCTGTGGTGGAGAACGAGCTGCTAACACTGTACAGCGAAGACGTGGTGGACGGCTGGCTGGAAGGGACCAACAGCAGGGGTGAGTCAGGACTCTTCCCAGCATCCTATGTGGAGATCCTTAGGGCTGATAAAGGACCCCCAGTTCAAGGCAATGGAGAGGCATACCATGCCAGCTCTGCTGCTGGGACTGAGTTTTCCTACCAGAAGAGTGTGGATACATCCGCTGAATCAACCCCCACCCGGGGTTACCCGACTTATTCCTATCATCCCACCAGCCAGGGCAGCGATGAGGACTGGGACGACGACTGGGACGAGAGTCCGGCCACTACCGACGAGCCGGGAGGGGCGCCGGGAAAAGGTGGCAGTGCCCTGCCTTCCTCCACCTACTCCTCTTCGCCTAGGCGAGGGAGCGCCCAGCAGTCCAGGAGTACAGCCACGGTGGGCAGGAACCTCAATCGCTTCTCCACCTTCGTCAAATCTGGAGGCGAAGCCTTCGTCCTGGGTGAAGCCTCAGGATTCGTGAGGGAGGAGGATAAGATATGTGTAGTGATGGGCCAGTTTGGGCCGGAGTGGCAGGAGAGTCCTCATCCGTTCACGTGCACCATCGACGATCCCACCAAGCAGACCAAGTTCAAAGGGATGAAGAGCTACATGTCGTACGGGCTCACGCCCAGCCACACGCAGAGCAAGGTGAACAGGCGCTACAAGCACTTCGACTGGCTCTACGCCCGGCTGGTGGAAAGGTTCCCCGTCATCTCGGTGCCGCATCTGCCCGAGAAGCAGGCCACAGGCCGCTTCGAGGAGGACTTCATCTCCAAACGCAGGAAGGGCTTGATATGGTGGATGAATCACATGACGACTCACCCTGTGCTGTCCCGCTGTGACGTCTTCCAGCACTTTCTGACCTGCAGCAGCAACGACGAGAAGGCATGGAAGCAAGGCAAGCGCAAGGCTGAGAGAGACTGCTTGGTGGGCGCCAACTTTTTCCTCACCATCATCCCTCCGCCCGTTCCTCTGGACCTGCAGGACGTGGAGACCAAGGTGGACGGCTTCAAAACATTTGCCAAGAAAATGGACGAGAGCCTGGCCCAGGTTAACGTCACGCTGGGGGAGTTTGCCAGGAAGCAAGTGGCTGGTTTCCGGAAGGAGTATCAAAGAGTTGGGCAGGCTTTTCAGCTCCTGGGGCAGGCATTCGAGGTGGACCAGCAGGAGTACTCAGTCAAGCTGAACCAGGCTATTGCCTTCACTGCACAGGCCTACGAGGCCATCGGGGACTACTTTGCAGACCAGCCCCGTCAGGACTTGGAGCCAGTGTCAGATCTTTTAGCCATTTACCAAGGACATCTGGCGAACTTTCCCGACATCGTTCATGTTCAGAAAGGTTTGAGACCTTTTTTTGGGAGATTTTCTGCTTGTTTCGACTTGCAGTCCAGTTCAAAATCTTTACTACTCAGTTTAGGTCAAGAGGTCATCATAGCAGCTCACATATTACTGGTCTCCATGTTTTTCTCCAGTGTCTGTGCTTTTTTTAATATAGGAAAATGAAACTGGTAGATTGAACATGGCAATGAAAAATGAAGTTTACAGTCTCCTTTATATATTGAGACTTCAAGACTACTTCTGCTTCTGCGTTTAACTTCACAGCATGCTTGTGATGAGTTTGCATGATTAATGTAGCAAAAACAGTTAGAATTCATCATTACATTACATTGGGCTGAATGCAACTTATCTGACAAATAAATATTAGGCGGCAGATGTTTTTAAACGTACAGTATTCACATTCTACATGAGGCAGTTTTATTTATGAAAAGAGATTTAAAATGTGCTTTTATAGCATTTGGACCATCTAAGACATGAAGTTTACAGTTTTGTTGAGTCAGCTTTTTTTCAGTATATTTGATTTGACATGGACGAATCTTCTGCAGTGTGAACATCACAAAGCAATCTGAAATCCAACATTTTCTAGGCCAATGCAAGCTATGGGCATTTATGGGCATTTTCAAATCTGATTCAATCCGGATCTCTGAACATGTGTCTCAGTTTGACCAATCAGAACACATTTCATGTGGTTTTTTTTTCATCATTCATGGACAGCTGTTGCTGACGTCAGAATATGACACAGGAAAGTTGGTGATGCATTACACAGTGCAGCTCAGACATGGTGAGCTAAAGCTTTAACAAGGACATATTTTTATTTTACATACAGCAGGATCATTCTGCTAGTAGCTATAAAGGAACACAACAAGATCTAAGCTCATTAACACAACCAGTTCAGAAAGTTTTGCCCCTCTCCGGTCGGCGTACTCACTAGTGTGGATATGCAAGCAAATACATTTACAGTCTGATGATACAAATTAGATCTGGCCCCTAAAATGTGAACACTCAAGTCTAAGAATCAAAAAGCATCCAGTTTGCCCTGCAGTATCTACTTGTTTCTATTACTTGTTAGGTGAAACTTTTAGATCCAGAAGTAAAACCAAAGAAGCAAACACAGAATATATCTTGGCTGACCTGGAACAAGTGGAAAATTGTGGACAGTTGATTTTTTTTGCCAGTTTTTTCCCTTTAAAGGCAACCTTGACTGTTAAGTCTTGAGGAATGCCATGCTCTTGCTTAAGATGGAAAGGATGAATGCATTTGAGTTCGATATTAGATATGTAGCTTGCTCTTTGTTGCTCAGTGGATGAAAAAAGGGCTTAAACCTTAAGTCCAACCTCACTGTAGAGAGGTTTTATCTATTTTGAATAAATGAGCAACCATTTTGCTTGGCCTGAGCAACATATATCAATAGTATGGAACCTTTTCTCCATATGGAGACTCGCCTTTAAGTGTATTATGCAATGCAGCTCCAGCACTGTAGTGCTACAGTTGAGCTCAGTTTGGTAGAATCATGTGTGTTTCATCATGGAAATCACTTAACTGTGCTGTACCAGGGCCCTTCAGGCCTAGAGTTCTGCTACCCGGGTCTAAAGGCCTGAAGAGGAACGTCATGCTGTGTCAGAGCGTGGTGTAAAACAAATTGAAAGTAATGTTCACCAGCGTGAGCTCTCAGCAACATAACAAATCTGATATTTGGCCTTGTTTCTGGGTGTTTGACTATGGAGGAAGCTGGAGTGCGTACAGGGCTGGCTTTGCTCAGTCACATGGTTGTGGTGTAGTTGCTATAGTGGCGTGAGGCCAGGCCTGTTGTAATTGTGGATGGAGGGAGTGGGGCCTGCGTAGGCCGAGCTTTTTGAAGTGTGCACATTTACATTTAATGTGCTCGATCTGTGGTTTAGATCAGGTTAATCCTTTTAAAATGTCCAACAAATTGGCACATGACACCGTGGGCTATTTATAGCTGCTAAGAAATACTGAAGGCTCCAGTTTGGTCCACAATCAGATGTGGAGGTCAAGACTTTTCTTCTGCCTTTAGGAACCTCAGCACCTTCTAACACTGAAATACCTGGAAAAGGTACCTAGAAAAGCTTAATACTAACATTAAGGACGCCTCATGGGACGAAGGTTGCGCCTTAGCCTGAATTCCGAAGGGAGCAATAAGCTGTAGATCAGAGCTCATTAATGGACTAAGCTGAGCTTGCATTAAAGCATGTTTTGTGCAGCAGAGCAGTATCTCTGATGAAGAAAAGACGCATGATTCTAGCATTTCTCCAGCACATGTGTCATGCATCATTCTGTAGTCTGCATCTTATTAGGAACCTCAGGTCTAAGCAGATTTTCTCTATGGCCTTTTAAAGATGACCTCACTTGCACCCTGCGGTAGACAAAAAAATGGATACAGTTTCTCCTATGTACACCCCCCTCCCCCCAGCACCCTTAGTGTTGCTGGATCCTGTAAATTATGAGGTCATTTACCAGTAGAAGTATGAATAATTCTATATACATGCAACAAGCAAGCTCACACTCCTGTGCACTGAAATTATGTTGACTGCAAGTAAATCTAACATTAAACCTTATTATAGAACATCAGCTTCTCAAACTGACATTGTTACTTTACTGCTACTAAAGTGACTTAGCAAGCAGATTTGACTAAATTCGACTGTCTTGTTTGTTTGGAATGTTTTGGTTAATGTTATGATGTTCAAGGGTGCTGAAAGGGGGATCAGCACTGTCAGGGACGTCCTCAGAGAACACTATCTAAAAAGGAATATTATGTAATATTGGGAGCTCAGTATTATATTCTTTTTATAGGGCTCAAAATTTGTAGTGCCCCCCTGATGTCAATTCAGTTCATTGCTGTGTTAGCCTGCATGTAGCAATATTTGTATTTTAGCTCCTTAACGACCTCACAATTCCAAGGATCCGGTAACATTTGAAGGACAAATATCAGTACGAAGAAATTAATCAAATAAGATTTCTTTACAGTGATGGTGTCAGGAACCAGTGGTCCCAATGTCAACAACACAAATGTAGCCATTACTGACTATCCAAACCCAGTTAATATATGAGGGTTAAATGGTAAACGAATTAAAAATTCCTTAGGGGACTATTTTTCCTAACAGCGCCCCGCTTGTAACCCTCCACCAAGAATGGATTTTTTTAAACTATGTCAAACCAAATCTCACATTTATCATAAAACACACATCTAGGAACATATTAATGATGATTTTGTCTAACAGTTTCCTCTAAGACAACGATTAGAGCCGTCTGGTTCCGTTCACCACCACTGTGAACAGTTCTGGCTCGGCAGTGTTTCACATCAATTGGCTCTGAATGGCTTATCTGTCTGAATTCCTCCACACTCCTGATGATTCCCACCACCTATACTGTCCGATCTCTGACCTGTCCCTTATCCCTCTCCCACCAGGAGCCCTGACCAAAGCTAAGGAGAGCCAGCGTCACGGCGACGAGAAGGACGGCCCCGCCGGGATTAACGAACGCTGCAACATCATTTCCTGCGCCACATTGGCTGAGATGCAGCATTTCCATCGAACGCGTGTGCGAGACTTTAAAGCGCAGATGCAGCACTACCTCCAGCAGCAAATCTTATTCTACCAGCGGGTCACAGGCAAGCTGGAGGAGGCCCTGCACATGTACGATCAGGCTTAACGCCGGAAAAAAAACAGTATTCTGAATCAGCTCCAGTGATCAAGTCTCAACAAATACACAGTAGGCTCAAGAGAACTGACAAAACAGTGTTGGTGTTTTTTTAATGAAATTATTGAACAATAGAATAGTCGATCTTCAGAACTGGGTGCCTCCCACTGATAAAGACTGGTGTGTGTGCATGTGTGTGTGTTCCAAAGAATGAGTGATGCATTGGATTTACTTGATTTTTCACTCTGACTCATCAAATATTGTTTATTTGGCACCAGCTGTGTTGATGTAATATAATGCAGAAATGACTGAACCAAGTAAGTTTAGTCCATAACTCTTTTCAGTGTTAAAGTGTAGGCCTTTTTTATTATGGAACTGAAATAGTTATATGCGGCCTCTGCCACAGAAATTCTAACCCCATGTAGATTTTAACCAGCTACGATAAGGTCATGGAAGGACTCATAATCAGCAGAAAACCCATAACCCATTACCTGATAACCTTGTACCTTTATTGCCTGGCTTTTTTCCTCTCGTTGTGCTTTTGGCTTGGACTTTAACTGGCTGACATTTCGAACGCGAGCTGCCAAGTACGAACGCTTGTGCCTTTTCTTCCCATCACCATCTCATTTCCTGAGGTGTTTTAATACAGATCTCTATATTTATGAATCTCGGATGTCTTCTAGATTTGCTGTTTACTTTTTTCTCCATATGCTGATCTCACGTTTCCTTGTTGGAGGGCTTTGTTTTAACACATCACGAGGAACAGGCCTGCGTCTGTTTCAAATTAGGGTTCCGTAAGGAAAATGCAGAGCGAGGACGCCCGTTCGGAGCCTGTGAGGAGCAAAGGGAGTGCAGTGTGACCTAGAAAACGCAGGCCTAACCCTCGTTATCTAGAGGACATTCCAGACGGCACAGGAAAGATCACTTGCGGCTTCTCGGCTCAGCTTACCCTTTCTTTCATTATTCAGATAAGATTCTCTTTACTCCGATACAACCATGGGCTATCTTTGGTCCACCCTGTAGTCAAATGGCTTAAATCGCAGTTTTGGTTTATAAGTGTGGCTCACAGCATAGAAAAAAGATCTGCTTTTCAGTGACATCCCTGTGTAGGAACTTTAACCCTTAGATCCCGAGCTGGCAGTGCAACAAATGGTCAATTGTCATCACACAGCAAAACAACTCCTTATATGGAAGTTCCCCCAGTTTGAGTTGATTGCCGAGGTGTCAGACATCGTGCTGAGCTTTGTTTGGTGTTCCTGTATAATGTAGAACCGTTTATAAAACATGTAATTTATAAAACATGTAATAATAATAACTGCAAGTGGGGTTTTAAAAATAGCATCACAAACAAATGCCCATAAAGAATGCCTACATTTCTTTTGTTTTACGTCTTAGAAGCGAACAGAAAAAACACAAGACCTCCGAAGCCGGGAGAACTTTCAGGATAGTCTCCGCCCACAAGATGGAGGGGGGGGGCCGGAGAGCGGCCGAGTGAAAGAGCAGCAAACGACGAGCATGTAGGAGAGCGAACATTAGTTTTAGACTGTTTTACAGTTTTTATTTCAAATCCGATTTTACCAATTGACTTTAAAGCTTTAAAGTATTCGCTCCCTCGTCCATACGGTCCATATATGTTGTCAAAAACCAAGTGTTTCAATTCCATTGGTTTTGTGATGTCACATACATGTGACATTTACATATATCCACCTATTCACAGCACTTTAGCTCCACCTATACGTTCCACCTTTTATGGGAAAATTATAAGGAGTGCCTGATTTTTGAATGAGGTACAACACAGGGCAGCCTATGAGCACAGAGATTATTTACATGTATCGGTTTTAAAGGTACTGTAGCATTAACAGCCCAGTTGGAACAGCCAGTTTTTGGTACATAAAACCATATACAAATTATAATTGTCTTGATGGAAAAAGAGAATAAAGATAATTGTAAAAGGCATGAAATAGGCTTTTAAACTGCTCAAATATTATAATTTTCTAAAAAAAAAAAAAAAAAAGGTTGTGTTTCTATATAAATTCCTGTTATAACAGGGCAGGTGTTAAGATGTTTTGGACTTTTTGCTGAATTGGTTTCATGAAAAATATAATATACACTTTTTACAATTTTTTAATTACCCGATTTGCAACTGATATAACTTTTTGTGATTTTAGAATCAAAATTAGACACCTGGAGGAAATTGCTTACGCTGTGACTGCACAGTCACACAGAGACACAAAGACAAGAAAAATATAAAATATTGTTATATAATGTAAACATAGTCAAAAAAAAAAAATCTCCAGAATTCATTCCGTACTAAACACACTATGCTGTATACGCAGAATGTTGTGGTCGGTAAGAGAGGTGAATGTAAATACAGTACATAGATAAATAAAATTACTGCAGATAGAGCTCCTAATCCACATCCACAGGTCTGATTCAGATTAATGAAGAGCTGGATGTGGTTTGAGCAGATTGAGAGAGGTTCTGGGGATGTGGTTACAAAAACAATTTGGGTGACCATTTGTATTGGCAAAATAAGCCCTGTAGCTGCATTTATTAACCAAAAAAGCAAACGTTGCACAGGAGACATGCCTTGAATGATGGACATCATGTTAGGTTAGTGAAAGATGTTCATTTGAACAGTTTAAAGTGAAGATCAAGTATGTAAAAATAAAACTGGCTATCCAGCCTGCAACATCAGCTTAAAACAACCTTTCAATAAGAATGTTAAAGACCACCCACCTCATCTTATATCTCATGGAATGGGGTGGAAAAATGGCTAGTAGTAGCTGAATGCAACTTCTCTCCTGCATTAAAAAATACACACTCCTCAAAGAGCATTTTGCTGATTAGCCCTCAAAGAAAAGTTCAGAATTGTGGAAATAAGACCACACACATTACCCCCTTTCACCCAGATGCATATGCATTGTTAGGGGGGTTGAATTGGCTGCCTAAAACAGCTGTAGTCAAGTAGGTTTATTGTCATTTCAACCATATACACACAGTACACAGTGAAACAGAACAACGTTCCTCCAGGACAATGGAGCTTCTTGGCCTTTTCCCTACAATTAAATGTAGTATTTTTCTTATCGATTTAAAACTATATGGGCAAAAGTATTGGGATGCCTTACCATAACACCAACAGGGACTTTAATGACAGTGTGTTCAAATACATAGACTTTCATATGGAGTTCTCGCCCCTTTATAACAGCTTACGCTCTTAGAAGGATTTCCACAAGATTTTGTGTTTCTGTGGGAATTTGTGCCCATTCATTCTGTATGAGGTCAGGTACTGATGTTGGGCGAGAAGGCCTGGCTCACAGTCTCCGTTCACAGTTCATCCCAAAGGTGTTGGATGGGTTTGAAGTCAGGGCTCTGCGTGGGCTAGTCAAGTTCTTCCACCTCGAACTCATCCGACCACGTCTTTACGGAGCTTGCTTTGTGCACTGGGGTACAGTCATGCTGGAATAGAAAAGGTAGTTCCCTAAACACTGGGTCCACAATGTTGGAAGCATGGCATTGTCAAAATGTCTTGCCATTAAGATGGCTTCACTGGAAGTAAGGGGCCTAACCCAAACCCTGAAAAATGGAGTGTCCCAACACTTTTGACCACATACCGAATCTGATTTGTTCTCTACAAGAGGAATACATTTTAAATTCATTTTTGGAACGAGGAGATGGAAAAGGGCACAGGAATGGTGGACCTCTTTAATGGAGGGCTGGTGGCATAGTGGTGAGCATATAGCTGCCTTCCAAGCAGTAGACCCGGGAGAGATTCCTGGCCACTGGTCGTTTGGTTTGGGGCAGCTGGCGGCCTGGTGGTTACGGAGTTGCCCCTGTGACCGAAAGGTTTGGGGGTTGAATCCCAGGACTGCCCGTGACACCACTGAAGTTCCTTTGAGCGAGGTACTGTCCCCACACACTGCTCTCAGGCAGCCCACTGTTTCATTTGGTGAATGAGTAAAATACAGAGAAAGAATTTCACACTGTGTGGTGAGTTCACACGTTACTATAAGGCCCACTTTACATTTACGGCATTCGGCAGACGCCCTCATCCAGGGCGACTTATAACCGTTAGTTACAGGGACAGTCCCCCTGGAGCAATTGAGGGTTAAGTGTCTTGCTCAAGGACACAATGGTAGAAAGCGGGGGGCTTAACCTGCAACTTTGTGGTCACTGGGTTCACAAGTAATTGTTTTACCCACTAGGCTACTACCACCCCTTCTCAAATACTGTAAAGAACCAATGAATGCAGAATAACATAATGAATGACACAAAGCATGTAGTGGTCATAAGGGCAGACCCTGGTCAGCAGGAGGAGAGTGGACTATCAGTTTCCATGCCTGCTGTGGGCAAGCAGCCGAGCTCCTCGCCATCCAGCTCTCCACACTGCAGCTGAATTATTTATAAGAGCTAATGTTCGCCTTTCTTTCCACACACACACACACACACACACACACACACACACTAGCACTCAACCACTGAAGAATTTAGCACCGCACCTCTCACGTTCTTGCCAAAAATACCAAATCCATTGGTCATCAAATACTTCAGAGATGCGTCTGTTAAACGCTTCCAATTTCATCTTAAACAAGTAAATGCAGCACCTTCGTGAACAGCTGGCAGAGGTCTAAATTTCATTTTGCAGAAAAGAACAACGGGTGGTATTTAATAGACATAACAGTGGAATCTTCTTTAACCTTTTTAACAAAGTGGAAATGCTCCGTTCGAGACTTAGCGAGTCAAAGGGGTTCACAGTGGTGTCGAATGGAACTCTGAAGAGTTTAACGGGCCCAAATCCTACATGATTCCAGTGTTGATTTTTTTCCCCTATGAGATCCACTTATGACAATTGTGTGGTTTTATGTACCAAAACAGTCATAATTCATTGCTTAACAACTATTTTCAAACCTCTCATGTTGCTTTAAATTATACAGGATGTTTGTTGTTACTCTGGCTTAAACAAAGGTTGGAAAATGGTCGTAAAAACATAATTAGAAATTATAAAGGTTAAAAATAATAATAATTAAAAAAAAATAGACTTTTGTTGGATTACAAGAAGACCTCAATCATCAGAACACCCAGTAACTTACCTGGAGTTGTGATTGCTCACCCTGTCAGAGGCACTATGATTGGTTAGAGGCTGATTTGCATATTATAGCCTTCTGCGATATCACAATAACTATTAAGAGGGGATTTATTGTGCAACCCCAATATATTTATAAAAAATTGGTTTACCATAATATGGGCCCATTACTGAGCCTAAAAGCTATATCTCAGAAAGTTACATTAAATGGTTATAGGTTTTTATTTGTTCATAGTGGAGGGGTACATGCAATGCATTATAACACAAAATAGTCCCCAAAGAAAATAGTTTTGCCACTATTTTACCATCATCAGCATTACATTAAAAGACTCATGTAGGTTCACTAGTGGGTTTAGATAGTAAAGAAAATTGCTGTATTTGCACTATAGACATTGTGACCATTGGTTGGTGATGCTGTTTACAATCCACAATTTTCAGCCCATTTTGCTTTGTCTTTACAACTCAGTTCAGCAGACTGTTTTTAATATTGATTGAATTATCCTTTAAATTCCCAGGAGATACTGGCAGGTCCAGGCTTCTTTTGCTTAACCTTGTAAGAACTTGATTGTTTGTCATATAATTAACAAATAATAAACCCTAGGATGGGATGAGCTTGGGGATTCAGGGGATTGAACCTTATAAACAAAGGTAAAGAATCACTAGTGAATTACATAAGAGCTATTATATCAGTATTTTAACAATATAGATATTTCTGTAGGCTTTCCGAATCAAATTTCTAAATTTCAAAAGCTCTTGTCTTTATGAGAAATCTCTTTCATAAACATGCTACAAAATGGAAAAACAGTCAGATTTGTAATTGCACTCTCGAAAGTACAGTGTGCACTCTTGATAACTCCATAACAACTCACTTTCTTGTTGTCAGTGTGAATAAAAACATTACAGAACATTAAAATAAAAAGTCTTTATTTGAATTTGGAATCTATTTACATATTGCTGACAAAAACGGTGCTACTGTAGCAGACTGACTACATGAATTCACACATGCATGAGTGAGTACATCACACACACACCCATGTATATGCATGCTCACACACGTGCACACACACACATACATACACTTTCTTAAGTCACGGTGAAGAGAACTTCATATTTGCAGAGACACAATACAGAAATGGGCCTAAAAAAATGCTTAAATATTTGGGTGGGGACAGCACTGATCACTGATGCAAACATTAGACTATGAAAATGGACAACACACACACACACACACACAAACAAATGACGGCCATGTGTTCCTTTGTTACCTACAATGCTCTGAGATTTTCAGTGTTAAAACAGCTATTAAATGAATCAAATTCATTTTAATGTTAAAATTATCATCCCAACCCATTCTCTGGGTAGGCTCTATACCATCACACACAGTTATATTGCAAATATCACATTTCATAAACCAGGAGCTTGAAACTTCTTTTGCACATTGTAGTGTTTTTCCTGTACTAGCACATCAATTGGGAAAACATTGACAAGGAAAGCTTACAATGTACACATGTAATTCAAACCGGCATAAAGAAAAATAATAATAATTATAAATCTAATTAAAATCAGCATAAAGCAAGCAGGCCTTAAGCTTTAAGCTGAGACAGGTGTGTTAGAGCAGGTAAACATTCATCTGTAGAGGTGCTATGGTTGTCTGGGCCTGGAACTGTCCCATAGTATAACATGGGCCAGAGAGACCACTGATATACTGATCTATTGACAAAAACACAGTAAGGACATCATTTGATTGCTAAGAAAGTTATAGCAGTTTCAGTTCCCACATCTATCCTGCACCTGTGGTCTTAAGACTGCTGTTAAGCGAGGACAACACATGCGCTTCCATTCTTTTCACACATATCAGTGTTGTCATAACTCCATTTTTTGGTTCCACTTTTTAAACATTTTAATTTAAATTATACACTACAGGTCAAAGGTTTGTACACCACAGGTTTTTACCATTTATCAATTTATTTCATAAACTGCTGGTTTTTATTCTTGTTAATCACTGGAAATTTGCTGAGTGAACAGCTATAAATGAACATGTGTCAAATAAAATAAGTTTCCTTTATAAGATAAAAGAATCTGTAAGAGTGCATGTCTGACATCCTGTTAACTGGTTGTGTGGTGAACGCAGAGTCAAATTCTAGCCTGTCCTTTAACTTTAAATGCAATTGTTAACTGTTTAATCCCATTGACTGACACTTGATAGCTTAAATAGCTGGCTGTCTGGTGATCCATGTTATAATTATATTTGGTAGGTTTTTATAGGTCACTAGTGATAAACAAAATGACATTTCTGGCTAATAAGGTACTCAGAGGGTGAACATACTGTAAATGTATTTGTTGCCAAAGAATACTAAGTATATTTTTGTATTAAGTGAGTAACATGCAAATGTAGAAAATCCCGGTGTGTCCAAAAACCTTTGACTGGTTGTAGATATACATGGACGCGGGCACTCACGCACACGCACACACACACACACACACTGTGCAGCATCTTCTGTAAAGTTACCCTTTTGAAAATTAGGTTTTCTTACAACAGCAATGACATGTAAAAATAACCTTTTACCAATTAACTAACTTTTAACTGACTCTTTTGTTGCTTTTGAGTTAATGGAAGAAAATACCCCATAAAACAAAATTAGTTAAGTTGAGGGCGCAGCGCAACTGCTTTGACTTAACCAAGCACATGTTACTGATTTAAGTTAATTTAGAAACATAGAATTGATCCCATCTGTCACATTTGTACAGTGTTTTCAACTAAAGATCAATGCATGTGTTGGCTACGTCTGGCTACATTTTGCAAATATAAGGCAACAGGGTAAAGCTAATTAAACATGACATATAACAATCTTGATCTCAGTAACAAATTATGGGAGTAGCGCTGAATGCCTGCACTACTTGGTGGCCATTGTGAAACAACACTTCAGTACAGTACCATTCTAAAACACTGCCATGATGCATGCCGAGAGATCATGAGAGATTATGTTCACTTATTTTTTTTTACAATAAAACAGCTGCACAGTACTTTAACAATCCTTAACTTGGCTCAAATACTTTGGCTCAAATACTTTTTGGGTGTAACATTAAAACTATTTGGCAATAAATATCTGCACTGAAACAATTCCAAAAACATAGAAGTAAATGCCAGCAATCCTCTGGGTTGGGCAACACTCTGACATGCAGCGGGACATGTGAAATCTTAGCAGGGCATAGGAAATGTTAGTTATGTCTTCCTATTTTCACAAGAGTACAGACTGTCAAGTTTTATATGCTGTATCAGCTGTATCTGCCAAACCAGTCACAGTTGATTCAGTAGTTAGAAAGGTTGGTTTAAACCCAGTATTGATTCTGTCTCAGGGTTGGTGTAGAAGGGGGGCCTCGATGAGTGCCATCATGTCCCAAGGGGGTCCAGGTACAGAGAAGCAGTGGCGAATCGGGAGGCCCTATCGCTGGTACCAAGGCAGCATTATGCACTGCCTCCAGAACAGGGCCTACAGGACACCTTGGAGTTAGTGGGGTCACTACAACAGAGGGGACGGTTATGCTTCTTTCAGGTTGTCCCAGATAAGGGCTACGTGGCATAAGGTCCTCTCCAGAGCTCTCTGGTAGATCTGGGATCATAGCAGGCTGGGCACGCTTCTCTCTTCTGTGCCTGAAGACCAGGATGAGGACAACCAGGATGACAATGAGGAGGAGGCAGGCAAGGAAGGGTAGGATAATCAGCAGAGGGTCTGAAGCAGGCCTTGGTAGAGACTCCACCCTGACCGGAGTGTTTCTGGGGGGATCATCGTGTTTGCCCAGTGTGGACTTGGGCGCGGTGGAAATTGTGGATCTTCCTCGCGTGTGGTTCCCCCAGCGGTGCCTCGAGCGAGTCTTTGGAGGGGTCCTGTGCGGTCTTGTTGTTGGATGTGTGTGCGGTGGCTGGTTCAAGAGGGACACAACATCAGTGGTTTTGTTGATTGAAGGATGTCTGGTTGGTTGCACTGGAGTTTCTGCAATGATGTGTTTTCCTGTTTTGGGGTCATACGGCAGGACCATGTAAGTAAACTCTCCTCTGGCAGGCTGGACATTTGCTGCCTTTAAAAGGAACACAAATGAGTCGTTAAGTACATTAGCTGTTATGTTCTGCCTGACTGCTGTCGCGTTGTCGTATACAGCAGTGTAGTTGATGTGTTCCTCAATGGCAACTCTCCCCTGTTCTATGTCCATAAAGGAGAACGATTCCACGGCTTGGGAGGGACCACCAAAGCCATACGCTGCCTTCACGATCTTACCATGTTTCGGAGGGATGATGATTTCAAAGACTGGGTCACTGTCACTGATGGAAGCCAGCTCTGTGGCATCGAGAACATCCTTCCTTAGCTTCACAGGGACACCATCAGCGATCCAGACGTGGTGTCCCAGGTGGATCAGTGGCTGGACTGTGACGTTGACCACTTGATTGGTCAGGTTGCTCTCAGTGGTGAGAAGAGCCAACTCAAAGCTGTCCTGAGAGGAGGACAAATCCGTCATGTGGTAGGATACTTTCCCCAGCTCAAGGTCCTGCTGATCAAAGCATATGGCAACCTCTTCTGTCGTCATGAGTCTTCCATAACTTGGTGGTGATGTAACGTGATATTTTATGGTTGTGTTTTTCTTGTTGGTTACTGCAGCCAGGTGTTCATGGGTCAGGGTCACTGTGGTCTGCCCTTGCACAAGAGACAGCCCAGTGTTGTTCACCACACTGATAGTGACATTGTCAACTTCTAGATTGAAGAGCTTGTAGAGTGGATGGTGGAAGCCATCGGTTACACTGAAGTAGAAAATTCCCGATGTGGGATGCCCGTCTTGAACAAAGTACACTCTCCCTTCATTCACATCAGCCTGGGTGAAGGTGGTCGTCGACTCATTTAATCTTTCCTCCAAGGCCAGAAACCCATTGTTGGGTTTACTGATTACAGTGTAGTGGATGTCCTCATGTAGAGTGTCCATGTCCTCCACTTGAAGGTTTTCAGGGCCTAAGGCGACAGTGTCCCCTTTGACCACCCTCAAACCAGGAGCTAGGGTTTTAAAAAAGGGAGGCTGGTCATTCACTGGTGTCACTGTGATATTGAATAACTCTGAGACCCAAAGGTCCTTTTTCTGTGGTCGCTGAGCTGGTTTTCCTTTGTAATTTAGCCATACATCAAAACTGAAGCTGTCAGAAGTGGTCTCTGAGTCATCGTGCACATATGTGATTCCGTATTTGTTAAGGATGAACTGTGAGAAGTTGGGTTTCTCTCGGGTTAGGTTTCGCTCACCCACAACGATGGTACCATAGCGTGGTAGCGTGGTTACCCCATACCAGATCTCATAGGAGTGCCTTTCTTCTTCAGGCAGCTTTCCCAACAGGTTTGAGGCATCCAGCTTTGACTTATCTATTGTAACTCGACTGCCTTCAGCCACAACAGCACCTGACATGGACATAAAGATAATGAGACAATCATTTTCATAAATGTTTTGATGAGAACTGATATACACATTTCGATGTAAAATGTCTGTCCTGCCAAAAAAAATGCAATAACAGGATCAAGATCATAGTGATATTGGCAGAATATTGCTTAAAAATATCAGATGTTCTGATGTGACAGATATTTGAAAACAATATCAAACATTTTTGAAACATTCCATCAAGATGTTTAGGCACTGCTGGGCTACTGTGCTGTAATACCTGCATTTTATTAATTTCACTGCATTTGTATTCCTACAGGATCCAGATGGATTGAGTCCAAATTTCTACATTTTCTCTGTGTTTGTGTACCAACATTGGCATGTACATGAAATATCTGATATATTATCCCATATTGGTGCATCTCTAAATAAAAAGCATTAACGGTCAGACTTTCTCTTTTAGTCTCTTCGGAAGTAAGGGTGTATTACCACTGTTGGCAAGAAGAACAGTCCTGTGGTCCGGGCCTGTGTTTTCATAGGAGATGTGGATGGTGAAGTTCTGGGGTGGGAGGGATGTTGGGGGAGAAAATGCAGTGAAGACAAAGGAGTCTGTCGCTGCCCATCCCACTGGTTCGGTATGTTCATACAGGATTATGCCAGCTTTCACCTGAGGATAAAAACAAAGAACAGCTAGATTATAATTTAAAGAAGTAAATAAAATGTTTTAATTATTATTTCAGTTTAAACCAGACACTGATTATGATTATTTTTCTATGGATTATCCTAATTATTTTTGTATAACTTACCCAATCATGTTCATTTTTGTATCTCTGTGGAGTTCATAATTCCATATTCTAACAATATTTTGAACAAAATCTGATTGTCCATGTTGCACAATTAAATAAAAATATTATTATTGGGAAGACAGGATTACTATGGAATATGAGGGATGTTTTGGGTTAGATTGGTGGTGGTGCTGGTTGTTTGCAAATTTTGGTGTTTAAACTAAGCAGTTGCATATACATATATATATATAAAACCATATCCAACAGATTTGTCCATCAGACAGAAGTACCAGGCAAAGAATCTTTAAGGCATTAAAGTGTTCTGTAAGGACCATTAAAGAAACCCTTCTTTAGGGCATTCTATAAACAGCAACTGGGTTTTGTGAAACCCCTGAGACACTTTTGTCCAGACAGTTTTCACAAATATGCAAAGATCATCTCATGCACTTTGATATTATACTTCCAAACCAAACATCTAGTTTAAAACCCACCATGTTCTGAGTGAATGCGGATATTTGCTTTGTCTCTGAGGAATTGTCTTCTTGCATCCTGACCAGCCTGCCCAGTTTTGGTGGAGAGGTGACAGAATAGACGATGGTGCGGTTCCCATAAATGTCTTCATAGTCGTTCGTTACAATCAACAAGTCGTCTGTGGAAATCAGAACCGAAGAACCTGGAAGGAAGCGACAGCAAATCCCTCATATTCTAACAATATTAGAATTTTCTGAATTTGTACCATCTCTATTGCTGGTAAGGAAAACTAAAATATTTCTGTTTCGAGTATTTTTACAGGGGTGTTGCAGGGAGGTCTACACTTGACTTTACTCTAAACAGCACATTTTACAATAAAACAAAAGTTAATGTAGAAATGAGTTGATTATGTGCTTGTTCTGGTTATGGCAAGGCTGAGAAATCATGAGGGATTTCATTCCAAAACGCATTAAATTCCACATTTACAAATTTTCCCATCATATACATTGTTAGTAGTAGGTTTTACAAGAAATGACATTGCTATATCATGATTTATACAACTTTGTTAGTGAGAAAAAAAGATTTGCTTGTTTTCTTGATGAAGTGTGTTATATATCAGCCTTGGTTCTCTTCTAAAACTACTGGATATGCAAAAAGACCGCTACTGGCACCACTGAGGTACACTTGAGCAAGGTACCGACCCCACACACTGCTCCCCGGGCGCTGTGTTCCTGGCCGTACTTGGTGAATGTATTAAATGCGGAGGAGGAAACCGAACACACTGGAGGACGCGTGTGAACATTACAATTATTGCTACCAGGAAAGAGGATACAATGAAATTCACTGAAACTACCTGGAAACACTCTTAGCGGCCGGTTCCTCTCCAGGGTGAGGACTAGAGTTTGGGCAGTGATGCTGAAAATTTGCCGTGGGGCAAAGTTTACTCCGTCATTGACCTGGAAGTGGAATCCACCAGACAGGGCTCCTGTGGTAAATAAATAAAACATACACCTGAAGTTTGGACCCCAAGATTAATTCCTCCTTTGCCATTTTTTAGAGCCTCAATATGTGACGACACTTTCAGTTTATCTGGAGGAGGAAGAGGGATTTATGTTCTAGTTGAGGGAGGGCTTGGAATTAAGGACATATTTCTCCATTGCAACAAGAAATGAGTCTTAAATCTGAAAATTACGTAAAACTGTCATTCAGTGATCTCTAATAGCTGCGCTTGTGTGGTTTCAGACACGGTATAACACTGCAATCTATAAAAATTTGCAAATGTTGGGACAAAAATCAGGTTTCTACAAAGCTTTTTATCCTTTGCACAATGTTAACTTGTGGTTTTAAGTCTGTCAATTCTAAGCCATATTAATCTCATAGCTTTAGTGCAAAACTAAAGAAGTAAAACTCTTAATGAAGCAAATGTCTGATTACTTAGATCTCAAGGTGCTGTATTTTGCTAGTTTCAAGAATTAAGAAAGCTAAAGCAGGGAGAAGAGCCTTTCATTCAAACCCCCACCTTAGGAATAAACTTTCAATTTAGGACTCAGATATGTTCTCAGTCTACTTATTTAGTAAAGTCTACTTGTTTAGTAAGGTCTTCAGTATTTTTCCTGTTAGATCAAAGGTTCAGATCTTTTATCTAACAGGAAAAAGGGAGGTGAAACGTTGCCTGAGGGAGGCAAAGGACACCTACAGGAGGAAAGTGGAGAAGAAGCTGAGTGAGAACAATATGAGGGAGGTCAGGGAAGGTGTGAAAACCATCACAGGCCACAACACCAAGAACAGCTCAGCAGAGGGGACCGTGGAGAGGGTGAACAAACTCAACAACTTCAATTGGTTTGACCAGCCCACAGCCCCCCCCCACCCACACCCTCACTACAGGCCCCTATCTTTCCTCCACTTCCTTCACTATAGGCCCCTATCTTTCCTCCCCTTCCTTCCTCAAACGACACCCCTCCCCCCACACCCCACATGGCACCACCCACCTTCCAGCCGCCCCCCAACACCACCATGGCATCCCCCCTCCTCATCTTCCTCCTCATCTTCCTCCCCCCCAGTGTCACAGCAGATCAGGTCAGGGGACAACTGAGGAAGCTTCGCCCCAGGAAGGCAGCAGGCCCAGATAAGGTGTGTCCCCCGCTTCTGAAAACCTGCGCTGCTGAACTCGGTGAGCCCCTACAACGAGTCTTCAACATTGGTCTACGACTGGGATAAGGCCCCGCTTTCTGGAAGACATCCTGCATTGTTCCGGTCCCTAAAAAGAACCGGCCCAGCGAGCTGGATGACTTCCGACCGGTGGCGCTCACATAACACCTGATGAAGACTCTGATGAAGATGAATTTCCTCAGGCCCCAAGTACAACATGCCCAGGACTCCCTGCAGTTTCCCTACCTGGCAGATGTCGGAGTGGAGGATGCTATCCTGTACCTCCTACACCGAGCCCACTCACACTTGGACAAGGGAAAAGGCTCGGTCCGAATCCTGTTCCTGGACTTTTCAAGTACCTTTAATACGATCCGGCCCTGTCTGCTCCAGGAACAACTCTCCAGGATGCGGGTGGACCCCTGCCTGGTTGCCTGGATCACAAACTACCTGACCGACAGACCGCAGTACGTAAGGCTGAAGAACATCATATCTGACACTGTGGTCAGCAGCATAGGAGCACCGTCTGGTGAGGAACTTTGTTGTCCCAACAGAGACTTGGGACTTGACTTTAGACTTGCCCTCAATGACTTGAGACTTGACTCGGACTTGGGCGTTGTGACTCG
>JBBIGA010131873.1:0-22272 GCA_037576975.1 Alestes dentex | reverse complement strand
GCCAGCCCACTGCAGGGCACACACACACACACACACACACACACACACACACACACACACACACACACACACACACAATTCACTCACACCTGCGGTAAGTTTAGAATCCCCAATTCACCTGACACGTATGTCTTTGGACTGTGGGAAAAACAGGGCAGTGAGTGTGGTTGTGTGTGTGGAGTTTGCATGATCTCCTCATGGTGGCGTGGGTTTCCACCATGGGGCTTGGATAATTTGAAGTGACCCTAATTTATTAAACTTACCTGACAAACAATGAAGATCATTTTTCTTTATTGTGTATTTTTGCCCTGGGCTTCAATAATTGTGTAATGCACAATACAATTGTGTGTAAAGAGAAATGAATACATTAGAAGTTCAAGCAGTTGGCTTTCCATGGATAATTTAAACAAAAATAATCATAAATGGTAAACAAACAGAAAGCACAACAAACCTGTGTTTTCCTCATCAGCTCACACTGAGCTGGTACTGCATGTTAATGTTGCATCACTTGCTGTCATTTACAGCATCATTGTTATATTATACAAATTAGGAACTGATGTGAACCACATACAAACTGTTTTCACGTATACAGCAACCCCTTGTGGTTGAACTATTACAGTGCCACAGTCCACATTAAAGTGGATTGCAATCGATTCTGCATAACTACCTGCTTATGAAATAAGATAAGATGAGATAAAAAGATAAGAAAGAACTTTATTGATCCGGAGGGAAATTCTTCTGTCATTACCATGCTCAGTGCAACAGAAGAATATAATAAGACAATGGAATATAAAAAAAAACCAGACAATAAACAATAGTGCAACACAGTTACAGAGCATTATTGGAACAAGAGAAACTGTAAGACTGATACAGCTGTGTTTAAGATTTCATGAGCTGTACCAGCAGATCAGTAGTGCAGAATGGTTTATAAAAGTGATTTAGTGTTAAGGGATGAGATTAACATTCAATAACATTCAGTGACTCATTCAGAGTGGTTTGATGGGAAATGCTTTTTTCTCAGAAAACTTACACTTCCAACCCATAATTTAATGATCATTTTGAAAATGTTTTTGACTTGAAACATACTTGTTTAAAATCATGACAGATAGTTATGTAGTATTATAATTACAGTGTTAATGGTAATATTGTACTTTAATGCAAAGCTGTTACGGGAGTTGACCTATTTTGGAACAAATGAGTTTTATTCATAAAATTTACATTTTCATAAGAAAAGATTTAATTCACCCTAAGTAAAAGTGAGGCAACAGGTTTCCTTACCCTTTATTTAAAAGTAGCCTCAACTTTCTAAAAAATTGTGAAGCAAAATTATTTTTTTGTTTAGTCATTTAATCTTGAATTCTATTCAGGTCTTTAATCGGTCATTTGATTAAAATCTTGACTTTTTCAAACCTAATTTTTGTCAGAATATGAAAAATATAAAAACCTTTAATTCTGCAAAGGATCTTCGTTGTGAAAAAAGTGCACACTGCTTAAGAATGTACTCTGTGTAGTTCAAAATATAGTACTGTGCAAAAGTCTTAGGCACCAGTGAAAATAATGTTTAAAAACAGTTTAGATGCACAGAGAATGTTTTTGTTTTTGTTTTTTCATGTGAATATAACTAAATGTATTAAATAAAACTAAAAAGAATACATACACATAACATTAGTGATGTTATGTTCAGTATATCAGTGTGTTCTTGTGGAAGTCCAGTATTATTACCTTTGAAGTCCAATCAGTGCTTGATTAAATTAAATCAGGAGCTGCTGATGGAGCTTCACAAATCCAAACAATGGCTGGAGGAACCAAGGAAAAATCTGGAACCGAACCTGTGTTCTCCTCACCCGCTCACAAAATATCAGCTACTTTTTACAAATAAAACAAATCTGGATGCTTTTTACTGCTTTCTTGCTTGTTTGTATTTATTCTAATGTTAACTCTGCTATCATAAATTTGCATCAGTGCCTAAGACTTTTGCACAGTACTGTATACAACACAGAAACAAAAATCAATTGAACAAAATCTAACATACTATTAAACACCCATCACCAGTCATTACCATGAGGAGGTGGCTGGCTGTCTTTTCTTGTAGTGGCCTTTGGGAGGAGCCCTTAGGCTGAGAGAGGATCTTTAGTACTAGTACACGTGAGCCTGAGGCTTGCTGCCTGGATCTCTCTCTGCTGGGTGGACACATATTACTTGTATGCAAGGCTCGGACTAGGAACCACTCACTTGCTGTAGACATGATTTTCAGATATCATGTTTATTATTTTTTTTTTTACTTTTGTTAAACATTAGACATGAACACAGTCACAAAAATAAGAAACTAAATGGTAGCGCAGTGGGTAGCACGGTTGCCTCACACCTCCAGGCTTGGGGTTTTGAATCCAGATCCTGGTTCTGTGTGTGAAGTTTGCATGTTCTCCTTGTGGTGGCGTGGGTTTCATCTGGGGTCTCCGGTTTCTCCCCTAGTCCAAAAACATGCATGTCAGGTGAACTGGGGATTTTAAATTGACCGTAGGCATGAGCAAATGGTGTGTGGATGTGTGTGCCCTGCAGTGTGCTGGTACCCCACCCTGGTTGAGTCCTGGCCTCGCACCCGTAGACCTTGGGAAAGGCTCTGGGTACCCACAACCCTAGTAAGGAATAAGCAATTAAAGAAAAAGAATAAATGAATGAATGTTAAACCACTGGACAAAAGAAAAAAAAGCTTGACCCTTGGTTATCCGTAACTGGAAGTCCAAAAGAGCGCAATTGCCCTTAACCTCTCTAGGTGGATAAGGTGCTCTCTCTTCCCCATCGCTCAATGTGATGCTAGCTAGCAAGGCAGATACATAATTGATGGTAATGTTCTCCCCCCAAGCATGTTGAGCCTGACTCGCAGTGCGACTGGAGACTGAATATGAATAAACAAGAAAATGTAAACATGAAAAGAAAATATAACAATATATATTTGGTGCACTGTAACTTTAACGACATTAACTGTATGTTAGCTGCCTTCATCTATTACCAACAGAATGTTAAAATAAATCTAATCACTGATTGTAATTAGTGAGTAGTTAGATAGCTTTGTAAACATCCATTTTTTCATTTTACTTTTACCCCTCGGGAAATTTTTCCTGAAGACATTCACGTGATTTATACCAAAAACAGTTATAAATCAAAATGCATTTTCATATCACTATTTTCCCACCTGTCTTTATTGCCTACAATTAAACTGTTTCTGTCGCTATGATATATTTAAATGGCCTTTGCTCTGGTTGGCCTGTATTTCGCCTTATTTAAAAAGGAACACTCCCTGCTACCAGATATTTCAAATTAGTCTAGTTTCTAGATACAGACTCCATGGACTGAGTAGTAAATTGTGCATCTTTAAATCCTTTATTTAAATGAATTAAGGAAACATACTTTTCCTATGATATGGGGTAGAATAATAGACAGAATCTATTGAATACAAATCTGTCTTCAACATGCTGTGATAGTCCAGGTCAGCGGCCGCTATAGGCCACCATTGGACTTTGCAAATATGTTGAATTACAGGACCGATTTCAACAGCTAATAGTAATATCAGTTAAGGTGATTATGTTCAGTCATTGGTCTAAAGTTTTGTTTGTCAGTCCTCCCTCACAATCCCTTAGGTGTGTGCCTGTCCTTTGTGTTTGTGTCTTAGGAAGAGGCCCTCGTGCCTGTTTTTGTTTGGTTTTGGAAAAGAAAAGCTATTTTGAGTGAATGGAAATCCGCGCCTGCGCCTCCTTTCTGGACAGGTACCCACCGTTCGTGACACATGCCCTCAATGTGGTGCCAGTACACAGCGCGCAAAAGCATGTCATGTCCACTCTCTGGGATACACATCGTTTCTCATTACCATACAAATTGTACTTTTTTTAGACTGTACAATTGGTTAAACTCTAGAATCCCTTGAAGCTAGATTGCAGTTGGATGATACAGTGCATTGCATTAGCCTCATTTGTAAGAAGACCCATAACTCAGTATCATCAGTTTTGTTCCTTTGTAGTTGACTTAAGCTCTCTGTGTTGATTTTTTGCTCCAGTATTAGGTAGGGCTATGCTGTTTGTCTCTGTGTGTGTGTGTGTGTGTGTGTGTGTGTGTGTGTGTGTGTGTGTGTGTGTGTATAGAGCGGATTGCACAAAGTAGTGCTGCTGGAGTTTTAAACATTGTGGCCTCTTGCCGGAAAAACTATGAGACCACTGTGATTTATTTTTAAATCAGCATCTCTGTGAGTATGACAACCATTTCACGCCAGTGTCTGTTAAATTCCTACATAAGTGCCTCATTATGCTTTGTGAGGTACTGATTAGTGATCACCCGAATCACATCTTATTAATTGAGGAAAATTATATTTAAAAAAAACACTGCTGTAATCAACAATCTCCTCTTGCAATGTGAATAGTTGGATGGAAAAACACTACTAGAAGTACATCAAAGGTAATGATTGCTATTTTGTTTGAGTGAACAAGAGATTGTTGTTCTTTGAATTATTCAAGATCTGTAAACACTGCATAATTCCTCTTATTTTTATGTATTGTCATTTTCTTTAAAATTATGATTTAAAGAGCAATATTTTTATTTGGAAATAAGGAGAAATATTGTCAGCAGTTCTTAAAAACCATAGCAAAGCTGTTTCCAGAGCTGTATGACATGTTGGTCCACCTTGCAGATGTAAAGTCAAGAATGATAGTTCACCTGATGTAGCACAGGTGTTTGGACCATACACTGTTGGCTGCATATATTTGGTTGCTGGACTATTCTCAGTCCAGCAGTGACATTGAGGTGTGTAAAACCTCCTAACATTTAGACACAATCAATTACTCATCATTTGTTAAACCAGTAGGCTCCTTTATGTTGTGATGTATATCATGAACAATTGAATACCAAGAACCAACAAAAACTTTTAATGATTTTTTTTATCATTTTTTTCAGGACACATTACAAAGACCCATGACTACCTTAGGAAAACTGATATGTCTGAAGAATCCTTCACCATATTCTTCATGAGTGGGCAAGTGAACATGTGGCATGCACAATACACCTGTGTTTTAAGCTGTAGCTAATAAATGGACATAGCTAATGTATGGTTGACCCTGTATTTTCTTTGCCTCTATGCCTTTGCCTCACATGCACTATTTTCTTGACCAAATGTTGCTCTTGTCCACAGCAATGGAAACCTTTGCATCAGGGCACAGCACCATCAGCATGTTTGATCTCATTCTCTGACATGGCCGATGAGCCCCATTCGCTAATGCATTTCGGCAATGACTGCTGACTTGCACTGTGTACCTCACTAGCCAGAATGAGGTGTTTATCAGACCCAGGCAGAAAACACAGTGAAATAAAAGAGTACATTTAGCGCACCCTATGATTATGTGTGCTTACGGGTTATATATAACACATTCCCACTGCGCATAAGGCCTCTTCTCTTTCCCTCTCTGTCACAGATGGCTGACTTTTATTTGTTGAACTTCAAAGTCAATGAAAAATGAGTCCTCCATCCAGGAATCATGAGGAAAATGAACATGATGCCCATTTTCTTTTTTCCATAACCTCTTGTGCTATTTTGTGCTAAAATAGCTTAATTGAAGTCACTTAGGATGCAAAAGAATGGTCTACCTAGTTCTGTGCATACAAAAGCTTCTCTCATAGTGGTGGCTACAGTTATGCATTACTTTGCCCAAATCCTAAAATAGCAGGGTAGTTGAAATGCAGTTGATAGTATCCGCCTATTCCTTCCTCAACAGCTAAAGTTGTGTTATTTTAAATCACCCACTCAGAGCCAGGAATCGCAACCTATGCTTGTCATGTAATCAAATCTTTAATATTGCACATGTCTCAATGTCTCATGTGAAAAGAAAAGCATTCTGTTAATACGTCTTTTTGTCGGGTAGTATGGTGTCCTCTCTTTGAGTTGCTAAACCTTCTCAAATGCAGTGAAATTAAAGTGAAATTAGACTGTATTGGGTTGCACGTTTGGTGTGTGTGGGGCCACCAGCAAAATTATGTCTGGAAGTCTCAGAAAGTCGCAGAAAGCCCTAAAAAGGCCCCAAAGGTGTTAAATTTTAATGCAAAGTGCAGCATTGATCTCATAGAGCTTCTTACTTCAGTCCCAAGTGAAACATCCATGTTTGGCCTCAGCAAAAGCCTTGATTATCTCCTCCAAGCTGGTCAGCCTACATTTCTGACCAAAGTGCTAGATCATGAATGGCAATGTTGATTCTATCATCTAGCCCCATGCATTTGAATGGTGACAAACTAAAGGAAGGCCTGGTTTTCTGGGCAAACTCCTGATGTTCATTAATTCAATTGCTTTGAAGAAGAATTTTTCAAAATATCAAACACTGAATAACCTATGTTAAAATCATTCAAATATAATAATTTTCTTTCTATCCAAAAAACAACCAGTGAAATTGCACATGTCTCATGTGTAAAGTCGACAATGGTAAATGGTATGTTTTCTTTGGGCATTATTCGGTGTTGTTTGATAAACATCATATTCCTATGCACTTCATACAATAATTCTAGGATGCAGCTAAACTCTTTAGATGTCTGGTTCATATCACCACTGCTGTGAATAATTCTCCTTTAACCTGAAGAAGTGATGGAAACTTGTGCTGGAAAATAGTACAAATGAGCCACTCAGTGGTTGGATGGTGGTACAAGTATAAGCACATTATAGAGACCGTTTTTTTCTCTCCCAACATGT
This sequence comes from Alestes dentex, assembly GCA_037576975.1. Taxonomy (NCBI): domain Eukaryota; kingdom Metazoa; phylum Chordata; class Actinopteri; order Characiformes; family Alestidae; genus Alestes; species Alestes dentex. The sequence continues at coordinate 15,554 of JBBIGA010131873.1, read as the reverse complement.
GCTGTTTGTCAGGGCCCTGTTTTAGCCTTCACAGATGTCTCTCTGTAAATGTCTAATTTAAACTCATGAAGTGGAAATGGAGCTCAGTTCTACAAACAGTGCCGTGTGCCGAGCAGATGCCTTCCCCCTCAGATTGGATGAAACAGTGTTTGGTGAATGTAGTCATGCAGAGAAAGAAAAAAAGCAGGAAGGCGGACATTTCTGACTTCTTTTCTGAGAACTGTAAGGAATATCAAACCCCCCCCCCCCACCCACACACCCCCACACCCCAGTGCACACATTCAGATCATCAGTGGTTTTGACGTTTTGTCTTTGCCAGCAAAACAATGGCTCCTTATTCTCCCTTTTAACTTCGCTACAAGAGTCCCCTGTCTCCTATTCCCATTGCCAGATGCACTGCTGTCTTAGGCAACATCTCTGAGACCATTCCTTGCTATAAGCAGTAAGTCAGCCAAGCTTTCTACAGTCTCCCAAGTGGCTATTCCTCTGAGAGATTTCTCTGGAATCCACTCAGGTATTGTAAGTCAAATTAATGTTGTGTGTTGAGCTGCTAGTGAGTAATGAGGGGTAAAAGCAGAGAAGTGAGACCTCCCAGCTTTAAGGAACAGTTCACACCTCTCCACCAAAAATTTAAAAATCTTTATAAAAGGTCACATGCTCGCTTACCTCCAAACCATGTTTCCCTTTTATAAATATTCAGTCAATGTAATGCAAGAAAAACAAATGGATAAATTAAATGAGGTTTACAGCAGGGTATCTTAATGTTGCTATATGTTTATTATATAGACTGGTTATTACAATTCATTCCAGTTTTCAGTAGATAATAGCTTTATTACCCAAACCTCACAATTTATTAGGCTCTTTTCCTCAAAAAGTGACAGAAGCATTAATACTTTATTCTTGCTTACAAAACATGATTGTAAGGTTAGAGAGCCCTAAGCAGGGTTTCGCTTAGGTCCCAAGGCATTGATCTGTGGATGTTTTCCCACCCTAGTTTGCTAGTCTTGCTCATTCTCATTCGTGATCTGTGCCCAGCCCTTGTGGTCGGGGCTGAGTGAGAGGAAGTAGGTATGACTGATGAGCTCCAGATTTCTGTTCATGTTGTGGTGGACCTGCCTTTGCAGAGTTTGAGACAACGGGGGGAGAAAATGCTTTGACTTGCTGACAAAATTCCTGACCTCTCCGCAACTGTGACACACTAGACTGAAACTCCCCCATCTGCTTGGCCACAATCTGGTCGAAAACAAACTTCCAGAGGTTAGCACAGATGGGAGATTTCCTCTCTTTTTCAGTCGACTCCAGCACATTTCCCTTCACAGCGGTTATCAGCTTTGAGGTTACCTCTCCATCATGTTAGTGTTTTTCATGTATGTTTGCTAGTTTCATTTTGTTTTAAACAAAGGGATCACTTCCACACATTCAGTACATTGATTCAGTGGATGGCCTACTGTTCTGCTGTGTTTGAGTAAAGTTAGAAAGAAAAAACAAAAGAAAATGACCATCAGAGCCAGGGCATCAAGAGAGACTAATAACTCAGATTGTCTGCCCAACCAGAAAATTCTAACATAATGACAACTAAGGAGTTTTCCAATTAAACCTTACTACTTCCAACCTCAGTGCTTTCACACATCATCAGATGTTTAGGCAAAATTTTTAAGCAAACACTTATTTGCAGCAGCTGCCAATGCAGAAGAAAAGGGTCATTTAAAAAATTTCAGACACTCTCTTCTTTAATATACATACAAGCGCATGATGGAAACATCTAGCCTTTTCAAGATATTATAATTAAACTGTTTATTTCGTTCTGAATACCCACAATCCAGAGAAGGGATTTTACAGGAAAGATTTCTGAATTCTCAGTGTTTTATTTTTTAATCAAAGAAACACTATGCAAAGCTTTTCTAAATGCTTTTCAGGACACTAAATCTAGCATAAATTTAGTTATGAGCATTGTACTGGAAATCATTCAGTACAATGTATCAGAATGTGGTCAGGAAGCCCTGCAAGTGGTCTAGAAGCTGAGATTTCCAGAATTGCAAACTCGATGGCAATCAAAGTTGTTTTTTATACTCAATGTGTCAATGTATCAAGTTAAATACAAAGTCAAGTTCTCAAGTAGCAAGCAGCTGAAAGTTCTGAACATCTTTCTCACTGCTGAGTCTTTCAGAGCGCGATACACAGGTCAGTTATAGTGGGCGTCTGAAGGAGGCTGTGCCCACCCATTTTTGAAAGCTGGTTCAGCTATAAGGTTGGCCTGTAAACTTTATAAGTTTATGAATAAAAAATAAATTAATTTACATGATAAACACAAGCTGGTGAAATTGTTTAGATGTAAGCTTAGACATGATTATGGGCAAAACAGATAAGAAGTAATTCAGAAAAAAATTATGTCTACACAATTATGAATTGGGTGACTAAAAATACCCAGGTTTCCACATGATTGTTTGTGATTGTGTACCCAGTAGAGATGTATACCTCAGTATGAGCACCTATCCCTAATGCCTGTCTTACAGTTTGGTTCAGGTGGCAGGTCTGAGAATATAGTCACTGAAAGTTCAAGTGACAGTCATGGTCGGTTCTGTATTTGTAAGACTAGTGATGCATTTTGCTGACTTGGCTGGACTCACTGTATACTGCTTTGTTTCCTGAGGGACTGTTTTTGTTGTAGCATCATTTTGACAATGACCTGCCTCTACTTCTCTCCTCAGGGGTCTGTAGTTGGCAGTGTTGCATGTTGGGAAAATGACCTACCCCTTTTCTCTTAAAGTACACTGTTCTTGTTCACAGTGAGCTAAGAAAACATGTTGTACCTAGACAGTCTCTGAGTCTTGTAAACGTGTATTCACAAAAATGAAAAAACGAATTAAAAAGGGGTGTAGAAGATTCATTAGCAGTCCTTGTGACATCATGATGTTTTTGCTGTCCAGGGAAAAATGAGGGAGAGAAAAACAAGATGGTGCTTTTTTCCCCTCAGCAGCTATGAAAATACAGGGTGGGTTTCAACGCAGCATGTCATTATATAGTTTTTTCACTTGCTCGAAGTGAGAGCAGGTTCATGGGTACTTAAAAGTTGGACCCTGCTCTTTTCGCTACCACACCCTGTTTGCATCTGGGCAAAAGAATGCATCGAAACCAAGCTTCCATCCCTGACTCAAACCTGCTTTCTGTGTCACAGTCCCACTAGTTGTTTTACACGCCCAAATTGGTATTTATGTTGGATGGCCAAATTGCATGTTGGGCTGGCAATCAAGAAGTGTGGTGAAAACTCGGGACTGTCAAAGCTGCCCTCAAACTATAACCCTGAATCATCTATTAATATCCTTCCCAGACACCATCATTTTGAATGACTCATAACAGTTTTATGGCACAGCACTCAGGGCAATTAAAATGGAGGAAAATCACGGATGTTACCAAGTTTAATTCAACTAGTTTTAAAACATTGTACGATAGTAAATCAGCTGTCATACTTGGCAGCGAATTCAAGTGGAATACCAGGACTTTTCTGTGTCAGGAGGCAAATGCGAAGATAAACATAAGTATAGGATAAGTGACATGTGGTTTGCTCAAGCGCTCAACACTAAATTTATGGTTGAATCATCCACTCAAGCAGTCTAGGAGATCGCTTTTCACATTTGTTTTAACCCCTGGGGAGACATAACTTTCAAGCCCAATAGTAAACGTTACTCCCTCTCCCTAAAATGTGGGCACCGAACATTATATTTTAATAAGAACTATGGCAAGCGAGTAAATCCTGGCACATATCCGACGTTGCTATGTAATATGGATTCGTTCAATCAGTAGAGCCTCGACTCCCTCTTCCTTTCCAAGGCCCCCGCCCACCTTCCTGCCTCCACTCCCCTCTCCTCTAACTTTGATTTTTTTCTTTTCTCCACACATCTGCTTGGTCTGTGGCATACTGTGCACTGAGATTGTGGACCACAACTGCTGACTGCTTTAATCTTCTCTTCTCCTTTAAAGAAATGTACATACTTTTCCACTTACCCAAAATGTAGCGATTTATTTGTTTTGAGTCCACATTTTCCTTGTTTAATTTAGAACCAGAGCTAACCAGAAGTCAATAGTCACCCAAATTTTCCCTAAATACATTCTCAAAACACCTTAACCTGCTTCAGCAGCATTCAGCTCTTTTTTAAGTGTGGAGACTTTTTTAGGAATGTATTTATGGAAACGATTTGAGTGACTGTTGACTTCTGATGTTTTTTTTTTTTGCAACTATTGACTCGTAGCTCCAGTTATAAACCAAAGAAGCAAAATGCACTCCAAAAATGTAAATTGTGGTAAATTGTATACATTTCATTTTTTGCCAAAATAGTCCTTTGAAAACACGTACCAGCAAGGATCCTTGGAAATGGTGTCTTAAAATAACCATTTTTGGTGCATTAAAAAACAGTTCAGTGGATGCTTCTTAGAAACATGCAGGTGTTGAAGAACATAAAACACATAATGTAAAAATTCATACAATTGTTTCAGTTAAAGGTTATTCCTACATCTAACCCAAGAACCATTTAGGAATCTTTTTAAGTTAGTGTGTGCTTGAATGACATCTTACTGAGCACCAGAGAAACACTTTGGCCAACTGTGTTCACTCTGTGTCCTAGTTTAGCTTCAAAACCATTTTCTCACGGCTCCTTAGCTCACTTTGTACTTGGAGTTGGCTGTTGAGAAGAAGGTCCCTAAGTTCCTGGCCAACCCATTCCCCTAAAACATGCATGTCTGCTTTGTGGGTGTGTAATAAATGAAAGTAGGGGTGGGGGGGCCACAGAGGAGGAAATGAGGCCCAGTGCTGATCCCTCCCTGTCTCTGCTGGTTTGGTGTTGCTTTGGGAGAAATATCTGTTCAGCTGTTGGTAAGTCCAGGCAGAGCTACAAGTAGACCCAGAATCTCTAAAGCACTCAGCCACCTACACACTCCACTTACACAGCTTGGACTGATTATAGCTTTCCCATGAGCTTCGCCTCCATTTGTTTTGGCAGAATATATGTGGAAATCTGTATGTTCGAAGTCCTAAAGGAAGCTCCTATGTGCTCTTACTAACCATCAACATCTGTTAGACAAATGCTTTTATTAACCAAATTATCTTTGTTATTTATAACTAGAAATGACATTAGTGACAGAACATCTTGTAATGTGCATAAACCATTATCTCAATGAATGGGTCATTCCGCGAAATCGGTACATTTTCAACTTTGAAAATCTTAAATAGAAAATCTTTTTTTTTCTCAATTTTTTAAATATCTCTGGAAAGAAGACCTCCTAAAGTGACAAAAAAAACGATGGTGCCATCTCAGGCTTTTTGTTTATGATATGACATCATAGAAAAGTAACAGGACTGACAGTAACAGGGTTGACGATTTCAAGCTAATTTGCCTCTAGTTAGCTAATGTTCAAGGTCACAAGAGCAGATGTCATACAGTTTGAAAGGATATTCCTTATAGATATGGTAAATATCAAGATACAAAAAATATTGTTTTAATAAATATGTGAAAAATTGGTAACAGGAATGACGCGGTATGATCTCCCCACCCCCAACAATCCCATAAAACAACAAAATTCTACATTATAGAAGAGAAAAACGTACTTGTGTTTTAAATGTTGGAAATCCTCTTCCTGTAAATCATGTAACTTCCTGTAAATTATGTCACTGCTGGAATGTGCCATTTTTTTACAGGGTTTTTTGTGTGTCAGTAACAGGGTTGACTTGAAATCAGGGGACACTGATAAAATTATTTAATTTTTATAGAGATGACATGTGTTCATGCTAAAAACATTGCTTAACAATGAGATTACTTTTAGAACAATATACAAATGTGAAAATTTCATCATTTTTCCAACAATTTATTATTAAGAAGACCTGCTGAAAAATAACATTCATAGTAAGGGACAGGCCAAAATCCCTGCCTTATCAACAAAAACGCAAATTTAACCATGGACAATAATATTTAATTTATTTAATCTTATTTTTAGGTAGTATTGATGATAGAAGACATACTAATGTTATGTTTTCAAATTATGCATGTATCTAGTATTATGGTGATATTATGACAAATTATTTCTCTGGGACGCAAAATGTACCGATTCCACGGAATGACCCGAAAGCATTCCTCTGGCTGGACCTGGTCATAAGCGTGTTGTTTTGCCAAAGATGGACCACCATTCTTCTAAAGATATTCTCAAAGTTTGTTTTGTAAGTGAGCTGTCTAACGCCTGCAAAATCCCCCATTGGTTTTCAGCTAGGCTGAGATCTGGTGATTGCGAAGGGTACTATGAATGTATTATGCTTTATTTTCATATTCATCACATCATTAATCACACCCTTCATACCTTGTGGGTGAGAGGCATTGTCATCTCCATTGTGACTACATCCATCATAATCATATGATGACTCATAGGATCAGCCTCAGTTTGCCACATCACTGACCTCGCACATGGTCATTCGTCCTTGTAATGAGGGCTTTATGCACTTGCAACCCTACTATATTATCCCTCTGTCATTATGGACAGACTGATTGCTGATACAGTTTGATCACGGCCTGCACTGACGTCCTCAGTCACCAGAGGAACAGCTACTTGAACGTATTGGATTATTGCACAAGCGTCATGTTCCACCACAGCCTACAGCCCTGTTTACTTTCCTATAGATCCAAAAGCAGATGTCACTTAAGTCGCTTGTTGAAACACTAGCCTGTTGAAAAGTTGTTGAATCTTCAGCCTTCTATGCCTCTTGTTTCAAAATCATTTGTTTTCCCTCCTGCTATGTCAGTCCAAAAGTAAGTTCAACTGGGCATTTTTACCCATGCTACACAGCATGGTCTGGAAGGATTTAGTTTTAGTTCATTTATTTAAGCCTTTCCTTAAATTTGTCCACCATTTAGAGCTACAGCACCAAAAATAACAGTATGAAATGAATCTCTGGTTTACAAATCAAGCGAAACAACAGCAGTGAAGAAGCAGAGATATAATTTTTGTAAAGCTGATATTGGAGTCCCATGTATCTTCATGCTATGTTGTTGATGTAGTACAACTGATGTGTTTTTCATGTGTCTTCATACTTCATTTTCTCATATACCTTTATGTGTTTAAAAAAGATACAGGTAGTGATGGTGCACAGCCATCATGGAGTCTATCCTTACTTCTTTCATCAGCACCTGGCATGCTGCTGCCACTGTCAAGGACTAGGGCAGATTACAATACATAATTCGCTCAGCTGAGAAGACGATCAACTGCAATCTTCCTTATCTTCAGGACCTGTTTGAGCAAAGGACCATGGCGAGGGCAAAAAGCATTGTGGCTGATCCCTCTCATCTTGGACATGGACGCTTTGAGACACTTCCCTCTGCCAGTGGGTTGTGGTCCATCAGGACTAAAACCTGACATGATAAGGCCAGTTTCTTCCCCTCTGTGGCTGTCCTCATCAATAAGGCCAAAGACCCCCACTGACTCTTTTATTTCACTCAGAATCTGCACTTTTATGTATATGTTCTAGGTCCTGCGCACTAGCTTTTGTACACTCTTCTGTAATGTTGCACATTTTAAATAGTAATGACATATCATACGCTGTATTGTAACATTCCCAGCACACATTGCACAGTTGGTTATTCATTCCAACCTATTGCTCATATTCTCTCTTCTGGCATATTCATGAAGCTTATTTATTTATTCTGTAACGCACTGCACAACTTGCATATTACATTTTAAGAATGTCTATTTTTAAATTGTATTTTGTTTTATATTGCATTTAAAAATTCTTGTGTTCTTTTATCTTGTATATTTGCACTAACCACCAAAGCAAATTCCTTGTATGTGTTCCTTGTATATATGACAATAAACTCTTCTGAAAGCATTAATAGCTAACGTGTCACTATTGTACCCAATAAAATAACGGTCTTAAGAATGTTACTATATCTTACTATATTACTGTATCAGTATATACTACACTGAGAAGAAGGTTATTTCGCTAACCATGTCAGTCTAGCCAGTGAAACTATTGTATATTTAGGCTGGAATTTTTGTTGCGAGACTAGACCATTGCAAACAGCAGTTTAACAAGCTTTTGAGTTGAGTCATGTCATGCAGGTGTTTGTTGTCATTTCAACCATCCATACAGAACACACTGAAACCATTCAAGGTTCATCCAGGACCACAATACAACACAAAACAACATAAGACTACATAAACACAGACAGAACAAGACTACACAGAGTGCAGTGAACAATTATCTTTTTGGCTGTTCTCATGATGTGTAGGGTCTAGCGTGATGTAGCTGCCCAAGATGCTCTATATAGTACAAATATCAAACTGTAACCATGTATCTTAGTTAGACATAATTTATTACGGAGGCATAGAGTCTGCACAATGTTACCTGTTGAAAACAAAATAACACTGATTAATTGCACCACGTGACTTTAACCCTGTTTGGTGTTCTGCCGAAATATGCTACCCGTCGAAATGTGCTCCTGTGCCCTTCTGCGCATGTGCAGTTCCACTGTCTTGGGATTCTGTGCTACCTAGTGTTAGGGAAGCTGGTTTATCTGTGCTATCTTGCTTTGGACACCGGTTTATCTGTGCTATCTTGCGTTGGACACTGGTTTATCTGTGCTAGCTTGTCTTTGGGTCACTGGTTTATGGTGAGTATTATTTTAAACGCTTTTTTCACTACTCTGAGTCTTTGCAGTTATTACATAAGCAATTTCCTCTGGGATTCTGATTCTAAAATGCCTTTTTTCTGCAGTTTGCAGAATGCTATCTGAAGTTAGGGAAACATGAGCACTGCCCAGACCTCACCACAGGCTGTAAGCATGGCACGATCTGAGGTAGCCTGTGTCCTGGTTCACGGTAGCATTTTTTAGTGTTAGAACCTGACTGTATAAACTAGCTCTACGCACCTCTAAAGATCTATCTGTCTATCTATCTCAGTAAAATATATTTTTCTCTGATTATGCATATTGTTTGCCTATTTTCAACATTATCAGTGTTATAAATTGACTATAAACAGACTATAAACTGTATAAACTTAAATGAAGCATTTTTGACAGCGTAGCATGATTGATCATTGCTGTGACCATTACTGCACATGAACAGTGGAGAAACAGTTATTAAGTAAAAGAGATGCTGAAAGTCTGTAATGTTGATTATTCATTCACTCATGTACCAAAATTCATTTAAAATTGTAAATACTTTTACAGCAAAAATGTGTCCAAATAATCTAGATTAATTAATTACATAGCTTGTAATTAATTAGAATAGATTTTTAAATCATGTTACAATCGCTTTGACACTGCTAGTGTCAATACTAAGGTACCCTTGAGCAAGGTACCGTCCACACACACTGCTCCCCAGGTGCTCCTTGTTGGTGGCAGCCTACTGCTTCACTTGGTGAATTAGTTAAATGCAGGGATTTCACACTGTTTACACTGTGCTGTGCTGTGGTGTATTCACGCGTGACTATAAGTGGCCACTTTATTTTCAACCACAACTATGACAAAATAAGTCTAGTGAAACAGGATGCCCCAGTGTATCCACAAACATGATTCTGTTGTATAAAGATGAACTTCTGTTAACCAGTGGTTGTAAGCTTTCATTATTTGTTAACTGCAGTACTATCTTAGTCTCAGATAGTCTTAGCTTGAGATGGCCATTCTTGTGTGCACACAAGCTACTCTGGAGACTGAACCAGTGTGTTTTTTGCATAGGTGCCAAAATAAGCAAGGAACAAATTGTTTCTGTCTGGTCTTGTAGCTGCTGAACTTGGGTGTTGTGATTTTGACAGCAGCCTACAGTGTTTTTTTAGGCCCCTTTGTTTAGGCCACTTCTTCCAATGTTAAGTGATAATATAGTTAAGCTTTGCACAGAAACTTTATGGTCTTATGATAGTCACAATTCCCTCACACAAATATTCCCTCTTCAAAAAACTCTAATTCTGAGTAAGCAGTGGACACAGCAAGGGCGTCACCCTGGCACCAAGGCAGCTGGAACCACGCTGGATCACTGACAGATGCTGTCATGCAATGCCCTCTCCAGAGGAACATAAAATATATTTACGTCGTACATTTGAGTCCTTCAATCAACAAAAAGTAACCTTCGGCAAACATGAGTTCATCCTAGCAGAGATTGAAAATTAGAGCCACTTTCATGTAAAGCTATGTAACAATTTAACAAAAGTCCACTGAAAAAGTGGTGTTAGGGTGTTGGAGTCATTCACTACAAAGTATGTAAAGATTTTTTTGGAAAAAAAATTGGTGTTATGAACATGCAAGAGAATAAGACAATGTGTGTAGAAAAAAATGCACTGTCATCCTCAGCACCTTCTATGTCTTAAGAGAAGGCTTAATGATTTAACGTAAACAACACATGCCTGTAATTTTTTTTATTCTATAAAATCATGTGTCTCTTCAAATTCTGCAAGAACAGCAGAACTAACTGCCAGCTAAAGCACATCAGCTATATGAAAGGGGTTTTGCTTTGTTTTCATGTCTGCAATTGCTTACTACAGTTAACTATGCAGCTCCAGGCTTCTTCTCTCCCACAACGTGTGCCTCGTGGAGGTTCATCACCTTTCGCCATCGTGTAAGGTGCTTTCTGCAAAGAAATATGATATCACGTATTTTAAGAACAATGTTCCCTGTAAAATTCAAGCTACCCTGCTTAAAATAAGCCTGGCACAGTGAACTGAGACAGAAACCTAGTTGTAATATTTATGAGTAACAAATGTAAGTTAGGAATTAATCACATTTCAGATGGCGCAAAAGAATTTGGATGTTTAGATATTTATCTAATCTCACTCAGAACTACTCTGCTGCCTCAATTAGTGGCTTAGTGTTCTAGTGGTAGGAAACTGGGCTGCAGACCATGCATGATTATAAGGGAATTATAAGCCAATTTACTTTTCTGCACATCTGTTTTTGGCTTGCTCAGGCGATTTACTCACATCTAACATCTTATCACTTCTAACTTTTTGGCTCTTTTAATTCCTTTGGCTCTTTTAATGCACTTCAAATGTGTATTCCAGCTTTGTAGCACTTCTGTCATTCTGACATTGATGGATATTACTCGACTATATTGACCACTCTTGAAAGTCTCTTTAGATAAAAGCATCGGCCAAATGAATAAATGTAAAAAAATAATAAATGATAAACGAATTGTGTATCACCTCAAAACCACATAAGCATTTGTTTATTTGTTTGTTTATTTAGATTTGGTTCTTTTGTATTCAAGGTTCACAGCAGAACTGGCCAACTCATGCTACACATCACCTTTCTGCATCTCAAAGTTTACAAGGTAGATATCTAATCAAACTGAGTGTACATTTACATACTCTTTCACAGACTCTTTACCAGTACACTTTGTGTGCTTTGTAGTGATGCTGGAAAATGAGGCATCATAGCTTCCTTCAGCTGATCTTCAGAGTAAATTATTTAATACTGAAAGTGACCATTCTGTCATATGTGAACACACCACAGCACACTATGTGAAGAGCACAAAATTCTTCCTCTGCATTTAACCCATTCACCAAGTGAAGCAGCGGGCAGCCAGGAATACAGCGCCCGGGGAGCAGAGTGTGGGGACGGTACCTTGTTCAGGGGACCTCAGAGTTGCTTAGCAGTATTGGGAATTGAACCCACAACTTCCTGATTGCAGGGCGAATGTATATCGTATTTTTTGCCATATGCTTAGCTGCATGATCTTTTAAGTGTTGTGACCTAAAATGGTTGCTTGATGATATAAAGTTTCCACATTTTTAAACATTTGTTTCATAGGTTTCAAAACACACATTCTGCATTTATTCTAATTGAAACTGTCTAGTTAATTTATTGGTAGTGCTGGCAGTATCACACATATGCTGAATTTATTTTCCCTGAATTTATCAGGGGGAAAATATGTACATTTTTAAATACATAGGTCGTAATACCTATTCCACTCATTCCATGCGATAGTAAAAGATGCAAAGAAAACTGACATTACTTTACAATGCAATATTCTCACTGTGGTTGCACATGACAACCAACCTGCTGTGTTACTTTCAGCTCAAAACTCGAATTGCTTCCTTTCTGCATATTTGGTACTGGTGTTAGACTGTATAAAGAAAAAAGCACTAAACAAATACGAAATTATACCTTGTCACAATACTACTCGTGATACTGGTCAGATAACACTTTCAGTTTCTGATCACAGGATTCTAGTTGAAATGAATTTATTAATGAGCTTTACCATTCTTAACACAGCAGTGACATTGTAAGGTTTGTGATAGGCGATAGATTCAGGGCCAACAAAATTGAATTTGGGGACCCTCACACATATCCCCATTTTGGTTTTGATAATAATAATTAAAAATACTAAGTAAATTCATAAAATACTTCATCACCATGAAGTAGAACCCAGAAATTACTTATTTAAGATAACTGCGTTTAATGTTAAATAATTAGGCCTACATGTTTTATGAAACATTACATTTTGACATGTAGCAGCTTGATAGTTGATAGTTGCTGTGAAAAGAAAGGTAGGTAATACACAAGGTAATTTCACACTGTTTCTCAGGTCTTTTTATTATATGCATTTACAAAAGTATTAATGATACATATTAGTGACTAAAATAAAGCAGGAAACACAGTAGTATCATTACCATTTACAAAGTCCTTGTTAAACAAATTTTGCATTTAGCTCAAACCCCAGGCCATTTCTTTGGTTTTTTAATGCTATCTTACATTCTTTCCCTTTGTGAAGTACTATTTTGGGTACTCCGCATAGGTTAATTTAACAAACTTTTGTGTAACTGAACAACCATGTCTGAACAACCAGTTTTATGGAATCCTGGCTGGTAACTGTTTAGCATGTTTACTGATTCTCTGCGTTTGCAGAGAATAATAGAGCTAGTCATCAGTCATGATGCCCCAGGTTTCCAACCACCTTGGATGGGGTGAGGAGTATAAGATGCGATGGGTATATTGATATTGTGATGGATAGAAGGTTTGGCTGGGATAACCAGAAGTTCCATCTTGGCATGGTTTAGGTGTAGGCACTGACCCTTTGTCCATGTGGTTATATCAGATAGACAAGCCAGGATGCATGCCAAGGTGGTGTGGTCTTCTGACAGGAAGGACAGGTATAGCTGTGTGTCAGCATAGCAGTGATAAGAGAACTCATGAGAGTGGATAATCAAGCTCAAGGAGGTGGTGTAAATTGCAAAGAGTTGGGTGATCACATTGGGTAGCAGATATTCATCACAACCATGATACCTTGAATAAATGCCCAGAGAGGTAAGATTTGACTGAAGAAATAGCTCTGCCTTAGTTGGCCACACTGTAAAAAATAAATCCTCCTCCCCATGAACAATTCTTAAGTAAATGATTACAATAGCCCTTTTGAGTTAGCTCAACTTTTCAGTGATTAATTGTGGCAGTCACAGTATCTAAATGATAAAGAAATGCTATACTGTTGAACTGACAAATAGCCTCATGTTGGCTGAACTGAAATGAACTATTACTGCTAACAACAACTAGTAGATGTAATATTACTTACATAATAAAGTGAACACTATGATTATTTCTTCTAACAAAAAAACTATGTTGGAAAGACTGGCACAGCAATATCCTGTCTTCATTTTACTGGGCTGCATTTCAAAAGAATCTGTATCCTAAAATGACAACATCAACATAACTTAGATTTTAAAAAGGTATACCTGTTTTTTAAGCAAATTTACATTCAACACCTTTTAACTTTTTGAAGTTAAAACGTTTAACCTTCAACCACCCATACAATATTCTAAACCAGTGGTTCCAATATCCAGTCTAAATGTTCCACTGCTGTGCACAGTTTGTCTGTCTCAACAACAGTGATTATCCCTGTAATCAGTGCTGGACAAAAAATCCCTACTTTATGTAGTACTTACAAGACAGATTTTTGATAATGGTTCATATTGTCTTAAATAAAGAGGCAGTCCTTGTAGAGCTGTTTCCCTATATATAATAATAAAATGGCAAATAAAAAGCAGCAGTAAAATAATGCGGCATTTACCAAATTTAATTTCATTTTCAATTACACAAAGACTAAGCCAGAAGGTTAAGTACAGTCCAATTTACAATCACTTTAATCTTGATTTGTTGTCCCAAGACTGCTCCTGGCTGCCTGCTGCTTCATTTGTTGAATGGGAAGAATTGCAGAGGAAGAATTTCATGCTGTTCACACTGTGTGCTGTGGTGTGTTCACGGATGACAGAGTAGTCACTTTACACTATGCACTTTACCTGTTCATCTGAACATTCCAAGAGGTCCCTCAATTGCTGTGTAGCTTTTCCAGGGAGGCCAGGAAAGCTTCCTTCAGGTCAATAAAGCATAAATCAGAATTCAACTGTTTTTAGTTTTACCTACTAGAAAATGTGCAGTTTAAATGTGCAGTTTAACACACACACGTCTTATCTGATGTACCAGAAAAAGCTATTGTACTTTTGAGTACAAAGCTCTTGAAAAGTGTCCTCCGGGATGGAGCCCCCTCCGGGAAGCCCCTCCGTGTCCTCCAGGACCAAGCACCCTCATGGAGCTAAAGAACCAACCGGCTAAAGAACCAACCGGCCCAACACAAGGGCGGAGGCGGAGTAAGCGGAGGCAAAAGGCGGAGGGCCTGGCCCCCTCCACGCCGGCCATGGACTCTGATTGAGAGCAAGAGCGGAGGCTACTGTTTCATGAACAGGGGCCACGCCTGCAGTTTCACGAACAGGGGCACAGGGGCCACGCCTGCGGCTTCACGAACAGGGGCACAGGGGCCACGCCTGTGGCTCCTCGAACAGGGGCCGCGCTTGTGGCTTCACGAACAGAGGCTACTCCCACCTCGCCAAACAGTGAGCCTAAGCGAGAGCTCTTCTGCAGTCGGACCGACAACGAGGGGGTCCACAACAACCTCTGGAGCCAGAATTATGGGCGTGTTCACCCACCTGCCACCCAAGAAGTACGGATCATCCTCCGCTTCCTTGGAACTTCTGCCACCCAGCAGCTTGGCAATGGAAAACCAACTCGTCCTCGTCAGTCCATCCCTCAGCTGGGTCCAGCTCGCCTCACTCGGGGAGCACACCCCTTCTTCTCAATGGCCTGCAGACCAGCTGTGCCTTAGTTGGTCGGTCCATCTGTCAGTGACTACATCCCTCAACAAAGAAGGCAAGCACAAATGCAGACTCCAATTGTTTTTATTTCTTTAACAAAAGAAACATAGACAGAACAGTGCTGAAATAAGTGCGTTGAAATAAATGTGGAACTGAAGTGAACTCTTTATTGTACTGGGTCAAATATTGCTTAATTTTATTTTTTAGAGCGCATGTTCGTGAGTATCGATAGGAGGATCTTGTAGTCAGCTGTATCAAAGACTGCTGATACAGTAAGAAACATAAGTATTTGAACATCTTGCGATTTTGCAAGTTCTCCCACTTAGAAATCATGGAGGGGTCTGAAATTCACATTGTAGGTGCATTCTCATTGTGAGAGACAGAATGTAAAAAAAAAATTCAGGAAATCACATTGTATGATTTGTAAAGAATTTATTTGTTTTGCACT
>JBBIGA010131840.1:0-22291 GCA_037576975.1 Alestes dentex | reverse complement strand
TTGGATCTCATATTGAGAGTTGACAGCAACAGATTCCAAATGCAAATAGCACACTTGAAATGAACTCTAGACCTTTTGTCTGCTCCTTGTAAATAAGGTAATGAGGGAGCACCACACACCTGGCCATGGAACAGATGAACAGCCAATTGTCCCATTACGTTTGGTCCCTTAAAAAGTGGGAGGCACGTATACAAACTGTTGTAATTATAAACATTTCCCCCAAGGCTGGAATTACACCATCACTCCATCTGTCAGAAAGAGAGACAAAAGTCAAGAGAAAATAAAAGAAAGAATAAGAGAGAGAAGAAAAAATAAAGAAAAAGATAGTGTGAAGAGAAATATAGAAACTGAGATAGAACGAGAGAGATAGGAGGAGCAAAGAAAAAAAATACTTGTTAAATTATATTTTTCTTGGAAACACCTTGTTAGTGCAAAAATATTATATTCTTCCTGTCAGACTGTCCTATCTTTGTTATACTGAGTAGATTAAATGAAAGAAATGGGAACAAATGTTTTACTGTGACAGGCTGCAAAGTACCTAAAGATCTAAGGTGCCCAGATAAAGGAGTTCCAACCACTCAGCATTCAGCACCACCAGTATACTGATCACCGCCTGATCATCTGGAATCATTTGCACCTATTTCTTCACTGGTTCAGGCCTTAAGATGTCCTTTGTTCTGCTTGAATGATTCATACGCAGGTCACTGTGTGGCTTAAAAAACAGAAAACATTTCTCTGAAACTGGTCACGTTCAGGGACTGGGCAGAAAATCAGTCTTTGAAAGTCCTTCAGGAAACCTGGAGAACTATTCCTCAAAGCCTCATTAAAACAAGAAAGTCTGGATCATTGGAAACAAAACATGAAAAAATGAGGGGGATCAAGACTTTTACACAGTGCTGTACCTCCAGCACTGATACTAAAGAAGTGAATGTGTCTTGGCTGAGCTACATTACAGGGAAAAGGAAATCAGGTTGAGTTTTTGTTTTTAGTTGGAATATCATTTTGAAAGTCAATCCAGCACCACATTTGTCTTTTTTTCTTTTTCTCTCTGTGGTGGAAATAAGGATGTGTGTTACATTAGCACAAAAGGCCAATTTCTCTACAAAGTGCTGCTAATAGAAAAGTGATTCTAGTGCTTCTCCCCCGCGGTCGATTAGGTCACAGCATAAATTAAATGTCAGAGGAGCCATGGCTTCTTCAGCTCTTTAGTTTCTGTCGGAGAAACTCGTTACACCAAATAACTGTTTTACACGTTCGGTCTCAGAGCGAGGGAAATGAAAATAAAACGAGTAGAAAAACGAGACTGATTTCAGCTCATCCATATTCTTCATCCTTAATTCATCACCTAAGATCTCTTGCTTTTCTCTCTCTCTTTCTCTCTTACTCTCTTTTTTCCCTCTCTCTTTCCCTATCTACCTTTTCTCTCTCATCCTTTCTCTCATTTTCTCTTTCATTCTCTCTGTATCTCTCTCTCCCTCTCTTTCCCTCACTTGTCTTTATCCTTTTCTGTCTTTATCTCTCCCTATTTGCTATTTGTTTCTCTTTTTTCTTTCTTCTCTCTTTCTTTCAGTCTTTTCTCACTCCTTTTTCTTTCCCCGTTTCGTCTCTTCATTTCCATTTTTCTCTCTTCTCTTTCTCTTTCTTTTTGTATCTTTTTCTTTCTCTCACTTTCTTTTCTCTTTCTTTCTCTCATTCTTTCTCCCTCTCTTTCTATCACTCCCTCCCCATCTATCTTTTCTCTCTCTTGTCATCTCTTTTATCTCTAATTCTCACTATATATCTCTCTTCTTACTCTTTTCTCTCTTTCTTTTCTCACTCTCTATATTTCCTTTTCTCTCTCTTTCTCTTTTTCTCTCTCCTCTTCCCTATATTTCATGTCTTTTTGTACCTAATATGATTTGTTTTAATAAAGAACACTGAGATTGCAATCTCTCTCTCTCTCTCTGTCTCTCTCTCTGTCTCTCTCTCTGTCTCTCTCTCTTTCTCTCTCTCTCTTTCTCTCTCTCTCAGGTTCTCCTCCAGCTAGTAGTACAGGAACTCTGCAGATTTATCTGATAGATGTGAATGATAATGCTCCGTCTTTAGTTCCCCGTGAGGCTCAGATTTGTGAGAGAGCAAATTCTAACTACATCAACATCACCGCCGCTGACGCTGACACCGACCCCAACGTCGGGCCCTTTGTCTTTGAACTGCCTGTCCACCCCTCCAGCATCCGCAGGAACTGGACCGTGTCCCGTATCAGCGGTGAGCAGCTTCTGACTTGTGAACTGGTTACAATCTGTAATTAATAATCTCATAATAATGTGGCACAAACAGCAAGTTGTGTAAAAGTCAAACTGTAATAACTGTCAGACAGTTCTTTAGTTTATCTAGTTTAAGGTGTTGATTGACTCATTGAAAATAATCACTTTAGTGCTTTAAGAGATTGTGGTATTGTTGAGTTTTTTTACATGGTTTAGAAATGATAAATGGACGGTGGATTAGTTTGTTTGTCACTGTGGTAGATGTGTTTTTGCATCTTATGTAATGAACCTACGCTCTTCCACATCACAAATCATAGTTCAACTCATTGTTTTCTCTGTTTCTACTGCCTCACCTCCAACCAAACCCCAACCCTCCAAATCCACAATCCCAACATCAAACATAATCCTGAAAACCCCAAACTCTAAACTTCTTTTTAAACCACAATCCTGAATCTCTTTAAATCTTACACACTAACCCTTCAAAAACTCCACATTAAAAAAAAACAAACCCCTCAACAATATCCAAACCCCTGATGTCCAAACCTAAAACCCAAATCACAACACTTGTTCCCAAATCGCCATACTCAACCCTGAACCCCCAAAACACCCACAAACCCAAATACCCATACCCTAAATCCCCAAATGCTCAACCCTAAACACACAACACCCAAACATGAATTCCCAAATCCAAACTCCTGACCCCCAAACACCCACTATGACTCCCCTCCCCCTCTCCCGCTCTCAGGAGACTACGCCCGGCTGAGTCTGAGGATCCAGTTCCTGGAGTCGGGTGTGTATGAGGTGCCCATTTCAGTGTCTGACTCAGGAAACCCTCCACTGTCCAACCGCTCTGTCATCAAAGTGAAGGTGTGTCCATGTGACGTGCATGGAGACTGCACTGCGGTCGGCGCTGTGGCAGCTGCAGGACTGGGCACTGGAGCCATCATCGCCATCCTCATCTGCATCATCATCCTGCTCTGTGAGTAACGGCTCAGATCCTCATGGGTTCCTAAGGATCCTTTCACTGCTGCAGTGGGTTTCAGCGGGCTGGACATCTGTCCGAGTCAGGGTCAGTTCTAAAGGGCCCTGTATAGACTGTATACACATACTGTACACACATACACTGTATACACACACTATATACACACTGTGTACACACACACTGTACACACACTATACACACACCTTATACACATGCTGTATACGCACACTGTATACACACCGTATATGCACTGTACACACACACTGTATTCACATTGTACACACACTGTATACATACTCTGTTTTCAGCACAGGACTAATCAGATTGCATCATGGCACAGAGACAGAAAGAGCTTGAGAAAATGCAGGACAGTGACAGAAAGCAAGAGAGAGAGAGAGAGAGAGAGAGAGAGAGAGAGAGAGATTAACTGCTAATAAATTAATGCTGAATCTGACAGTAGAAATGTAAGTGACAGTATTCTATGGAGGCCCTTTCTATTCAACTAGAGGAGAAATAAAATGCCTGTTATTTTTTGCTCCTCTGTTTATGGCACAAAAATATTGAGTTAGTATCCTAACTTTCTTAAATGTATCACAAATTACATTTCTCTCAGAACACTGAGTTAGTATGTTTTATTAGTAAGTCATTAAATGTCATGAGTGTAGTTATTTCAGGATAATACATCATTATTTTGAGATCAATATCAAAGTATATGTTTATGGGCAAAAAAGTTTTGAGATATTAAGTCAATGTTTAGAGAATTTTTTTTTTGGAAAGACAGTGTTCATGCTGACCAAAAGTCATTATTTTGAGATATTAAGTCAATGCTTAGAGAAACAAATGTCATTATTTTAAGAGAAGTCAATGTTTAGAGAAAAATTTAATTATTTTGACATATTATGTCAAAGATTAGAGAAAAAGTATTACTGGAGACAATAAGTCAATGTTTAGACATATTATGTTTTGACATATTACATCAGCAATTAAAGTAAAAAAGTGGAAAGAGGTTATTACACCAAGCCTGCAAACTTTGTGAAACTTTTGACAAGCCATACTCACACACACATACACACACATATAACCCCTCTTCAAACAGAGCCTGGACCTGCATTTCCTGGCCATGACTGGAGTATGACATGGAGAGAGAAAGAGAGCAAGAGAGACAGACAGACAGAAAGAGAGAGAGAGAGAGAGAGAGAGAGAGAGAGAGAGAGAATTAATTTTAATCACATCCTGACACGTCCACTTTAACACATCTTTATTTCACTTGTGGTTTATTCTCCTGCTATACAGTTCATGGTTTAAATAGCCATTGATGGAACCTCAACTTTGTTTCAGCCCATCTTCACTCCCCATTCATTTCAGCCTCGTGGCCAAAAATGCACTCCTCCAAACAAAGTGGAGGCTCGATGTGCTTCGGCTCACGGCATGTAATATTGAAAGCTTTCGCGGGCGGCGAAGAGAACCTTCCTCAGTGGAGATGGGGAGTTGCTCACCCAGCCATATCCATAAAACATTTACCTGGAGCTCGCAAGAACACCGTGTTGTCTTGTAGGGGAGAGTTTCTGAATCGGAGAGTGGATCAGTGTCTTCTCAGGCTTGGCTTACGGGGATCTGTAATCAGCTGTGGCTTGTGGATGCAGTACTAGATGATGTATAACAAAAGTAAACTTTGAGCACACCAATCCAAAGTTATGAAAAAAGCCACATCTTCCATGTGTCGGCCCACAGCTATAAATGTTCCAAGAAAGAACTCATGCACCAAATGAGCTGGAGAGGATTGGGAGCAACATTGTAGAGATTTGCAGCAACCACACACAGATACAACAAATGACCCCAGTGTTTGGGTTTGTTCCACCAAACATCAGCATTCCCCAACACACAACCTCATTCTCAACCAGACACTCTCCAACAAACATAGTTCTCCAAAAATAACATTATTCTCCAAGAAACACCTTCATTCATTAACAAACATCATCATTCTTCAACATTCTCAACCAGTCACTCTCCAACAAACATAATTCTCCAAAAATAACAACATTCTCAGACAAACACCATCATTCATTAACAAACATCACCATTCTCCA
Organism: Alestes dentex; assembly: GCA_037576975.1. Taxonomy (NCBI): domain Eukaryota; kingdom Metazoa; phylum Chordata; class Actinopteri; order Characiformes; family Alestidae; genus Alestes; species Alestes dentex. The sequence goes on along the minus strand of JBBIGA010131840.1, from coordinate 16,979 downwards.
TGAAAAACAACATTCACCAACAAATACCATCATTATTCAACACCACCATTCATAACCAAACACTGCCACATTGTACACACCACACACCACCATTCCCAACAAGTCATTCTCCACCAAACACCAAACACAAACATTCCTCAGCAAACATCTTTACTAACAAACATAAACATCCTCCACCAACATAATTTATCACCAAAGACAACAACATTCCACACCAGACACCATCATTCAAAGTACAGATACTCAAAAACTGTACTTAAGTACAGTACTCAAGTAAATGTGCTTCGTTACTGCCCACCTCTGTATATGTTCATACATATTATATCTACTGAGGGATCCTGAGCTTCAGCAGGGGCTGCAGTCACCTAATATCTGGGTATTTTTAGCTCTGCTAAAATAAACAAATAAACCGTTATTCATAGTAGTGTCCTTCCACTCAGGATTATATGGAAACTCAAACATACCTTGTCCTTTAAGGATCTTTGGGCTTTTATCTCATCTGGTGTTGACTGCTGTAACTCTCTCTACACGGGAATCTGTCAGTCAAGTTTGTCATACCAGTTGTTGGTCCAGAGTGCAGCTGCCAGTCTTCTAACAGACACCAAGAAAAAAAAGCATTGCTCCTGCTACTCGTCAGAGACAGAGTTTATGGTTTTATTATTTATTATCCCTGATCTTATCAGCCTCTGTTCTACCTCTCGAACCCCATGATCCTCTGATCAGATGTTTTTAGATGTTGAGGTCTAAAGGTGACCAGACCTTTTCTGTAGCTGCTCCAAAACTGCAGAACAATCCTCCATCCTCCACAGCAGATCTCAAATTTTAACTCAATCTTTTTGGGTGCTTTAAAAAAGATTACATGCTGCACGTTGGTCAACACCTGCTGTCTTTAAAATTATTAATTATCCAATAAACATAATTTTCCTCTGTACACGATTATTCTTCACCAAATATCATCATTCTTCAGTAAACAACAGAATTCTCCACCAAACACTGTAATTCACCCAAACACCACCATTCTTCACCAAACACCAATATCACTCTCCACTAACCACCATCATTCTTCAATAAACACCATTATTCTCCAATAAACACCATTATTCTTCACCAACATCATCACTCTCCAACAGACATCATGTTTCTTCAGTAAACACCACCAAAATCACTTTTCTTTGGTGAACACCTCTATTCTTCGCCATACATCATAATTCTCAAATAAGCACTAGCAATCTCATTCCATTAACATAAGTCTAATGAACCAAAATGAATGGCTGTGGAACTAGTTTGAGAACTTTAAAGACTCTCAACCTTATCATCCTTAACCAGATTCTCCAGACCAACTCACTGTCTGTTGTTCTTTGGTGGAGAATGGAGTCTGTGTTCACAGGGCTTTAATAACAGCAAGAAAATGAACATAATTTGTAAAAACAAATCTGTAATCATATCAAAATATAAACAAAACACCACAGAAGATCCAAAATAGGTATCAGTTCAAGAAACTCACAGAACATCAAAGGTCAGTGAAAGTGAAGGAAAAGGACGAGCTGTGGGTGACTCCTTATGAGATGCCAAGAGTTTCTCATGTGTTTGTGTGTTCTCTGTGCTCCAGGTATGGTTCTCCTGTTCGTGGTGTGGATGAAGAGAAGAGAGAAGGAGAGACAGACCAAACAGCTGCTGATCGACCCTGAAGACGACGTCCGAGACAACATACTGAAGTACGACGAGGAGGGTGGAGGAGAAGAGGACCAGGTGAACAGACTCCACATCTTACAACTACTACAACCATTATATCAAATGTATTTTATTGCTGGAATTCTCAAATCCAGAAGATTCTGAATTTTCAACAAATTATTCCAAATTTAATAAAGCAAGTTGAGTAACGTTAGTTTATGTAGCCCATTATCATACACAAAGGTCATCCAATGTGCTTTATGGGAATAGAATAAAAATATTAAGCATAGCAATTGTAGGAGGTAGAAAAACTAAAAGAAAGAAACAACAAAAGAATACATAGAACATTTTAAAAAGAAGATTAAAAGTATAATGGAAGTGCAAATATGTAAAAGAATGAGAATAGTGCATTTTTGGCAGCTTTTTAAATAATAGTTGGTGCAGATCTGACATTCTGGTTGGACGGCACAGTGGATAAAGGCATTTCACCAGGTTTAGTTTCAGCTCATTTCACCACTAGCTGAGCAGCTCCTGCAGATCAAAGAGACCTACTATTCAAAAGGTTGGAATCAACTACTATGTAAATTATTTTTATTTTAAGTAAAAACAGAAAATTGCTATATAAATAACCTTTCCAGTGTGGAATTAAATACCATACACTATTAGCCAAAATATTTTAGTGGATTTATTTGATACTTCAAGAATTCCATGAACAGAGAAGTTATTAGATTATAAAATAAAAATGTAATGATCTATTTACACTCATATTTGTGTCCCTGAAATCCACCTGGTCTGTCAGTCAAATGATAGGGAATGCTTTGTAAAATTTGAATATAGCAGCTGTGTGAATGCTGGGGATGTGTTTATCTTCACTCAGGACTATGTTCCTCAGTCTGTCCTCCTTGGTCTGAAGAGCAGCTTGGAAATCCTGATGGATTTATTTCTTGATAAAAGCACAGAAATTGATTAAAAGTGTTCCTCAAGGTGCCACCAACATGGACACTGGTGTTGTTTTCATCAAAATAAAACTGCTTACACTTTCCAAACTCTGGGAACCAATCAGCTGGTAATCGCATTATTTTCTGTGCAAAATTAAATAATTAATTCAAAAGTAGTGTATTGTGCACTTTTATTTTTAAAATACTGTTATATGAACAAAAGTGCAATAACATTTGGTTTTCAAACACTTTAAACAAATATGGAGCTTTTTAACAGCTCTGTAACCTTTAACACAGTTACACAGCTGCAGTTAATATATTTCTTGTAAATCTCAAACATTAATGGAATTAAATCTAATATAAAGCCAAACCTATGTGCCACTGCAGGGCATTCAGGTTTTATCTAGTTTGTTATAGAAAAGCAAGCTCAGAGTCCGGAGCATTATAGCAGCTGGGGGAACTAACTCTATATTAAAGTCTATGTACCTGAATGCAGTGTCATTAAAGTCCCTGTTGGTGTAATGGTCAGGCGTCCCATTACCTTTGTCCATATTGTGTATGTTGATTTGTGGGCATTTGTATTTTCCATCATAAGAAGTTTTTAGACATAAGTTTCTTTGCTGCGGTTCTCTTCTGGGAAGACTTTCCACTGTGGTTGGAACATTGCTGTGAGGATTTGACCTTTCAGGATACTTTCCACCCACAAGTGGATGGGGAAAAAACGCAGGTAGGGGGTCCGTAGACCAGCCAAGAGGCAGTGCACCAAGATAAAGAGCAGCAAATGGCTTGCATGTAGGAGAGCAAGCACCAGTGTTAGACTGTTTTACACAGTTTTTAATTGTTGAAATCAGATTTTACTGATACACTAATGTTAATGTTGATGTTCCAGGAGTTACTGAGCAGTGAGGTGCCTCAGAGGAGTCCAGACTTTAGTGTGTGTGTTTTATCTGCAGGATTATGACCTCAGTCAGCTGCAGCAGCCCGACGCTCTAGAACACATTATGACCAAAGCCCCGGGGGTCCGGCGAGTGGATGAGAGGCCGGTTGTCCCAGAGTCTCAGTACCCACTCCGGCCAGTGGTACCACACCCTGGAGATATTGGAGACTTCATCAACGAGGTCCGGAAATTGTTTTTTTTTTCAGTTTATGATGATGTGTGTTGCAAACATCACCACTGTTTTGAATCAGCCATGGCTATGGCAGCCATAAAGCAGAAAAACATGGCTTAACAAATCAGTCTAGTGGACCAAAAGACACAAAGACTTCAAGACAGACTTCAAGACACTAAAGCTCAGGTCAATTATACAAAAAGATGTGTGTCACTGTTTGCTGTGGTTTCATTAAAAATAATCAGACTGTGAACATGGCTATGCTCGCTTTTCCCAGACATCCTCTGCTCTCCAGCCATCAGTGTCTTATATTCTCCAGCAGTGTTCCTGGACGTCTTATAATATTCAAAATTTTTCTGTATATCTTATAATCGTCAGCAGTTCCTGGATGTCAAGTAGTTACTGAATGAGCAGAGAGGCCAGTTGTTTTCTGGTGAAAACAGAGCCGTGGTCAAGAATCCAAAGCTTTCCGGTTGGTCTGGCTTGTGTGCGGATCTTCTGTAAGATGGAGCTCAGCTGTTCCATGTGTTTGACCTGCAGCTGCAATGTAGAAGCTGTTTGTTCACAGCTTTTGTTCATCCTTATAGTGATTTCGGCTGGGAAATTGTGAACCGCAGTTTACTGATTGTCAAAAGTTTGGTCAGTTTAAATTTTTTGGAAGATTGTTTTTAAACACATTTTTTTAAAGCAGCAGCCTGGGTCTATTAGCAGAGTTGATAAACTGCAACATTCTTATTCTTTTGACCCCCTCATGAATTTTGTGTTTGTTGAGCTGCTCCTCGTCTTTTTCCACAATCACCATGCTCATTCATCTCAAACCACCCAAAATTTGGATGGTAATTAGAAAGCACAGGTGCATCTTGTTCTTATTTATTTTTTAAGTCAGTGGCTCATGTTACCCAGTGTCAGAACTTTGAAGGTTTTGTTATTACCCTTTTTCACAGTCGCAGTAAAACTTGCACTGCTCCAAAGTTCCCTCTGCACTCAAGAGGTCCCTCAGTACTAAATTTTAAGATTTTTCATCAGTTTTTCAAATTTGAAAATATTTACAATTTATTTTAATTGTAACATATATAAAGCATCATCTGAATCTAAATTGTCAATTTTCTGCTTCCATAATTTAGTGAAGTGTGACTGCATGGTTGCTATGAAACCTTTCCAATTACTCAAATGGCCATGGAAGAGAAATGGCTCCAAAAATACATGGAATTAAAAAAATAATAATAAAACTCAAGAAGAACAATACTGTGATTGTTTCAGCAATCACGCAAATATGTGGGTACTGATGTTGGAATATTGCTGCGAAGATCTGTTTCCAGCCTGAGAGCATAAGTTAGGTCAGATACTGACGTTGGATGATCAGTTCTGGATCACAAACCTATTCCAAAGCTTCTGAATGGACCTCCGTCACTTCAGAGACTCCAAAGCCCAACACTGCAGGGCATTAGACTCCTGCAGTCCATGGGCCTGGTCGTGCTAGGATGCTATATGACAGTTTATTTGCGGACAGTATGTTCAGAGGTCTCTCTGTCTTTACAGGGCCTCCGGGCGGCGGATAACGACCCGACTGCACCCCCCTATGACTCCCTGCTGGTGTTCGACTACGAGGGCAGCGGCTCCACGGCTGGATCCGTCAGTTCCCTCAACTCGTCCAGCAGCGGCGAACAGGACTACGACTACCTCAACGACTGGGGCCCACGCTTCAAGAAGCTCGCCGACATGTATGGGGGCGGCGATGATGACTAGAACCTTTAAAACTGTCTCGAACACACAATCCACATCCAACTACACCACCAACAACCAATCGCCTGCCCAGCTCCAGAGAGAGAAAGAGAGAGAGAAAGAGAGCGACCTGTACAGAGAGAGACAGCTTTGTGGACCTTCCTCTCCCTCTGACTGTCTTCAAACTGAATGCTTTTTCTTTTGATTACCTGTTTTAATCCCATTCTTGGGTTCTTTTTGGCTTTCCAAACCCTCACCCCCCGCCCTACAGTACGTTTTTTGTAGTCAAGTTTATGTTCACGCTTTGTATTCCTTGTTATTTTCTTGAAGGGAATCCTTTCATTTTCAGCTAAGGTAACCGAATCTGTAAGACGAAAGCTTTCTGCTAGTATGGTGTGAGAGAGAGAAAGAGAGAGAGAGAGAGAGAGAGAGAGAGATTTATCCATTAACGGTTGTCTCCCCTTTAGCCCAAGTTCAACAAGTAGGCCGAAGCTAAGCTGCAGTTTTGCTCGAGGTTGACAAAAAAAAAAAACAGAAAATAGGAAATAAAGGTAGTCATTCCACTCTAGAATCGGGAGTCTGAAGAAGCCATTCTTTTTCTTTCTCAGAACTTGAATTATTTGGAGAAGAGAAGCTCTGTCGTCGTTGTTGTGATCGTCGTCATTGTTGTTTAAGAAGTGCCTTTAGTGGTGCGTAGTTTTTTGGATTTTTCACAAACTCAGGATTGGTCTTCTGTCCAGACCTTCCCCTGACATCAGTGTCATGAACAGACTAGACTAGAACAGCCATCTATTCTTCAGAAGGAGGCATGTAGACTTTTTTTGTATGGTGTCCTGCTAGTTTTGAGAAAGCACTTCCAGGCAGAAAGTTCACCCTCATTAGGCACTTACGACCTTAAAACATGATTAGGTCAAAATCAAAGAGTTTTTCAGAGTGTACCCCAACCAGGTTGGCGTTTAATCAGCAGTTTAATTAGAAGGTGCTCCTTGACTGAATTTGAAATCCATTTTAATCCAGTTAACCTCACCCACAGTGGTGAAATTGTTCCAATTTGTGCCCGAATTAAGCACCAGTGTTGTGGTAAATAGCCTCCCAATTCATAACCCAGTTGAACATATAGTATATAGTTAAAAGTGACCTGGTTCATGGTCCAGTTAAACATCACTATAGTGGTGAAAAGTGTCCCAGTTCATGGCCTAGTTAAACTCCGCTGCTGAATAGTGTTCCAGTTAATGGACTAATTAACTTTCACCTCTTTAATAAATACGCATTTGACAGGAGATAAACCATAAAAATTGAAGGTTTTTCCTTAACAAGGTCTACAGAGGCACTTTTTTACAGGTATATAGTGACCGTGCTGTACCTAAACCATAGTGAGATAGTCTGGAAGTTGTATCATGCTTTGATTTTCCAGTGTATCTCCATCCAATTCTGGTGTTTTTGACTTCTCTCCCCACACTTAATGGCCGGTTGCTGTCCCAAAACTATGTCAGTGAAGTTGAACCAGCAGAAAGATTTTCTATCAGAGCTGCTTTTGATATTGTAGTCTTTTATTATTTATATACTTATTTGACTTTTTTTCTCTGCATTGTTTAACCCTATGATGAAGACCTAACCCAGCTAACGTCTTAGTGATGTCCTGGTTCAGCTTTGCGTGTCTCCATTGTTGTTTTTTTGCACAGAACCATTTTTTCGTGGTACAGCGCAGTTCCTTGTCCTGGTGTAAAAGTGCCACTAGTCTGGACACAAAGCTGGACCAAGCAAATTCCTCAAAAGACCTTTACCAAGCACAGACCTTTAACTGAGTGTGCAGATGCAGTAACTTAAACTTATTTGACCAAATCTGACATCCCTGGAAAATTCACTGCGAGGGACTTTGTGCAGTTTTGTAGGGAGTCAAATTGAAAGTAAAAATGTATGCCGTACCGTTAAGATGCTTAACTGCTTAATTTTTCAATCCAAAGTTGAAAGGTTTTCAGGCTAGCCCAGCCACTAGTGCTCATCTAATTTAAGACGAAGTCCTCTTTGGAGTCTCAGTGAGCAGAGTATTTCCTGAAATATCGCTGCCAACTGTCTTGGAGTAGAAAGTGTTAGCAAAGCTAAAATTTGTATTAGCATTCCCTGAGCGACGACGGATTCCCAGACGAAGCTGAACTTCATTGCTTTCAGCAAATTATGCAACACACCCCACAGCTGCTCCTTATCTGTTTCTCGTTTTCATGTTTTTTGTGGGGGGTTTTTGCAACCACAGCATGCAGTTAATTATTCCAACAGCTTAATTTCACAAGATACATTTTCAAACTCAATACACCTGAACTGGCATCGGCAAAAGAGGAAATCCCCGAACTCTTGCCTTGGGGTGGGGGGGGGCAGAGGCACCTCCAGCAGGGGGCGATGTGAGTCTGAGACTGTTTCTTAATGGACATTCTTGTGGCTGCATTTGAAGAATTCTTGTTTGTTTGGATGAATCTGTGCACTTGTCTATGTCCTGGTGAAGTACATTATACCATAAGTACATTTTATCATCACTGTCTTATAAAAACCTCACAACATTTTATTTTCTTTTTTCCAACTGATTTTTATGTTGTGTGGAAGTTTCACGATGAATGATGGTCTAGAATAACTGTAATACTAAACCTTGTTTAACAACAAAGATTTCCAGGAGCGCTTGATGGGAACATTGCTGCATAACCACGATATTACATGTTATGACAACTGTCATAACAACATTAACGCATGCCGTTAATAATAGCTGTAATGACACGTTAGGACAACTGCCACTATGTTATGACAGCTGTCACAACCTTATCAGTAACACAAACATGCTGTCATGACATGTTGTGACAACTGTAATGACATGTTATGACACCTGTCATAACCTACCAGTAACACAACCATGCTGACATGATAACTGTTATGCCACTGTATGACAACTGTTATGACATGCTATGACAACTGCCGCAACATGACCACTGTTATGACACATTATGGCACTTTTGACATGTTATAACAGCTGTTTTGGCATGTTATAACCACTTTCATAACCTTATCAGTAACATAAACATTCTGACGTTATGATAACTCTCATGATATGACAACAGTTGTCATAAATATCAGTACAACCTTTCCACTGTTAAATTACTGAACAAAATCTGTCAGTATATGACATTTGCCATGACATGTTTATTTCATGGTTATCTCAGTGTTATGCAGATTTCCTTCTCCTGTAAACCTAACATTTCAGTTTTGTTATGACAGCGGCGATGCACTATATAATCATTCTACTTTGAGTACACTGCATTATATCCTCTATAGGTGTACTGCGTCAAATATACTGTATTATTTACTCTATTAGCATGCTTTAATAAGTAGAGATGCACTGGTGCGAGAATTCAGGACCAACGCTGGCATCCAGTATTTTCTGTGTACATATCTGTCAGTGTCAACACAAACAGTTGAGCGTAAAAACTGGGATTGGAATCACCTTGATCAGTATTACAAAGACACACAACATTAGAAGTGCAGCGAAATGACTAAAATGCAGATATTTTAGTTTTCTGCTCTTCTAGAGACACCACCAGATTTCCCTTTGAACTTATTTGTAACGATTATCTGCCAATAGCAATGTGATTCCAGTATCTTTTATAATAACATTATACACCAATCAGCCACAACATTAAATCCACTGCAGGTGAGGTGAAGAACATTGATGATCTGGTTCCAGTGTCTGTGTTAAAAGTAATTTTTATTAGCCAGGGAGTGAATAGTCAGTTCTTGAAGTCAATTTTGGAAGAAGAAAAATGAGCGAAAGGATCTGAGACACTTTGACAAGAGCCAAACTGTAATGTCTGAATGACTGAACATCAACACAGCAGGTCTTGTGGGGGGTTCAGTGGCCAGAACATACCAAAAGTTCTTCAAAGAAAGAGAACTGGAGAACCAGTGACAGTGTTTTAGACCAGCCCACAAAAGAGCTGCTGTAGAACAAACTGCTGAAGAAGTTCTTGCTGCTCTGATAAAAAGACAGTGCAGCCCCCTGCTACATATAGGCCTGCGAAGCAGCAGACCAGTCAGAGTGCCCCTGCTGACCCAGTCCACAACTGTAAGATCTTTGAGAGGACATAAGAACTGGACCATGGAGTTATGACAGAAGATGGTCTGGTCTAATGGATCCCATTTTTGAAAAATCATGTAGATAGCCATGTGTGTGTGTGTCTCTCACCTGGAGAAGGGACGACCAGGTTGCACTGTAAATAAGGCGAGGAGTGGAGGCGGGTTTATGCTCTGGGTGATGTTCTGCTGGAGAACCTGGGAGCCTGCATTCAGGTGGATGTTACTTTAGCACCTAAACTCTGCAGACCAAGTTCAGCCCTTCATGGAGACTCTGTTCCCTACTGGCATTGTCCTCTTTCAGCAAGACCCGAAGTGCCCCTCACACTGCAAACACTGTTCAGGAACCTTTTGAAGAACATCACGAAGAGGGTCCTCCAGATTCCCCAGAGCTCAGTCTAATTGAGCTTCTGTGGGACATGCTGGACAAACTAGTCCAGACCATGGAGACTCCACCTCACAGCTTACAGGACTTAAAGAATCTGCTGGTACAGAACCACAGACCTTCAGAGGTTCTTATGGAGTCCAGACCTCAGCGCTTCAGAACAGTTCTGTGGGAACAAGGAGGACCAACAACATTAGACAGGTTTTAATGTTATGGCTGATACGAAATATGTATATTGTTATTATCATCATTCTATAGATGGTCCACATTACTGTAGAAAGAGATGATGCTTCTCCTGCAAATGTGTTGGGGCTGTTGGTCCAGTGGGGAGATTAATACCCGTGTTCCATTAAGAAGAGTCTAAAATACATTAATCTTTTTTTAAAACATAAACATGCAATGGAATTTTTATTTTTATTCTTTTATTTTGGGATTCTTTTACTTAAAGTGAGCTGTGATCCTAAACCCTGCTCAGCCTCTGTTACCTGTAGGAGCTTTTTGGTTACAGCTTTATGGTTCATTTGCTTTTATTCCGTCATCCCCCAGATGCTGAAAATGTTGTATATAGGCTTTTTTTAAGCACATGAAGCATTTTGTACAGTTTCTTTACTTCCATTTTCTTATATTTCTTTTTTTAATTATTTCAGTAATTTAGCCGAAAAATAACGAGCAAAAAGCCATTTGATTTGTGTCGTTATCTCAGAGGACACCCTACTGCAAGCCTATGGCCGTGCCATGTAATCGCTGTTTACAGCTGAATACACTGTTATTGCACATGATTACACCCCTTCACACACATACACACACACACACACGCATGCACACACACACAGGCTAGATTTTGTTTGCATTACAGAAACGCTTTGTTGGTGTTAAGCATGACGGTTTGTTTTTTTCCAGAACGCGCACCTGCGGGTGGCCGGGGGTTGGGGCTGATAGGAGGGGGAGAGGATGTGAGGTTTGCGCCTACCGTACTCTTTCATGAATAAATACATGTATCTCACTCTGAGCCTCAGAGCCACATTCTGGCATGTTCCGCAGTTCATGGCGTATTTAAAAGGTGAGCGTATCCCGCCGCAGGAACCCAAATCAAAAAGAAGCTTCTCAAACTCCTGACTGGAGCTTCTTGCCACTCAGAGGATGATTAAAGTGGTGAACTCTGCACACTGTCGCTGTCAGAACAAAACCTCCTCACCTCGTCATGCATTTTTGTGATAGATGGACAAGCAGTTTGTAGTTTCCTGCTCATGTAAAGTCTGAATTATTTCAGAGATCTAGAGAAGTTTCGATGTGGAAATGTGGAAATCCAGAGATGTGAAGATCCGGAATCTGGAGCTGTGGAAATCTCGATATGTGGACATCTGGAGGTCTGAAGAAGTGGAGATCCAGAGATTTTGAGGTCAAAAGATGGGGAGATCCTGAGATGTAGAGATCCTGAGATGTGGAGATCTGGAGATGTGGAGATCTGGAGGTCTGGAGATGTGGAGATCTAAGGATAAGATGTGGACATCTGGAGATCTTTATTTCTGAATATGTGGAGATGAGATGAGATCTGGAGATGTGGAGATCTAGAAATGCTGAGATCTAGAGATGTGGAGATGTGTCCATCAAAAAAAAAAAAAACATTCCTATCTTCATTCACAAACAGCAGGTCCAAACTTCCCCCAGCATTTTGAGGGATGGCTTATTTTGATGGTTCTTGATAGCTCCTCTTCGACTGCCAGACAAACTCAGCTGATGATTCACATTAGGTTTCAGGTTTATCCTCCAGACGTCTAGATTTACATTCGTTTTACTAAATTCTTCTAAATGTACTCAAAATTTTACAATTTACATTATTTTTGTCGTGTCTATCAACAGGTTTGAGTCTGCAGTTAATGTTCAAAATCTGCACTTTTCACACAGTTTTTGCACTCATTACATTTACAGCGAAATGTTCATTTTTAACCAAATAAGACAAGATAAGCGAATGTAACATCTACAAGACCTGGTCAGCATTGACAAGACAAGGTTAACATCTACAAGCCAGGGCTAACAAGACAAGTTAGCATTTAAAAGACAAAGTTAGCATCTACAAAACAAAGCTAAACAGACATGTTAGCATGTAAAAGAGAAACTCCACATCCACACACTGTTACCATCTAGAAAACAAGTTTTGCTTCTAGAAGACAAGATTAGCATCTAGAAGACAAGGTTAGCATTTTAAAAGCATTAAAAAACTAACAAGATTAGTTAGCATATTAAAGGCTAGGTTATCATTTGTTAAACAAAGTAAATGAAAAGGCCAGCATCCATGAGACACTTTTAGCACCTGGAACACAAGTTTAGCATCTACAAGGCAAGGCTAACAAGAAAAGTTAGCATCTAAAAGACAACATTATCAAGACTAACAGGATGCGTTAGTATGTCAACAAGAAGGCCCACAACCATTTGTTATCTACAGAGAACCATCAAAATGAAGTGTTCACATAATGTAACGTCCTTATTTGTTAGCGTGTGTGTTAACGCCTGTTTTTTGGTCAGTACTGACCTTTAATCAGGTTTATCTGGACCCCGCCTTCGACCACAACCTTATGGGCAGGCAAGCAGCACCCAGAATACTAAAGAGAACGGTTCTAAAGGGGGGAACCGTGTATGTACATACTGTAGCGACTGCTTGGAGCTGAACACATTAGGCTAAAATTGGAGCTTTTTTGCATGTGTCTTTTTTCTAACGGACAAAAAGAGACTATCAAATATCATATTGAAGATTTTACAACTCAAAGCGACCCGCATGATTGTGGTTGAGGTTTTTTTTTTGTTTGTTTTTTTGTTTGTTTTTTGTTTTTGTTTTTTCCTGAGAAAGTTCTGGAGTGTACTATAATACTCACAATAATGAAGGATGAAAAAGTATATATGAAATAACTAACTAAAAAAATAGACAAAAGAACACAATCATTGCACAGTTACAAAGTTAAAATGACTTTTTTGTAAACCGTCGACAGCACAATATTTTGTATTGTTGTTTGTACCATTTTTGTACCAAAAAAGGAGAAAAAAAACAGGGAAAAATGATTATTCTTGTTTTAAACGTGTGTTTCTAGTGTCACTGCGACCTTTGGTTTCCAGAAGCAGTCCCGTATGTACGCAGCCTTGCAGAGTAACAGTGTATATAGAAGCTACGTTGGTTACCATGCCAACGGCTTTGTGTTATATAAATAAAGCTCCCCTCCTTTTACTGCTGTGATGTCTCTTCATTAACAAGTAAATCACTCCACCTCTTGCCTCCACTTACTAGACACTTTATTAGAAACACCACCTTGTGCATCCACTAACTGGCCACTTTATTGGAAAACCCCTCCTCCTTGCAGGTGTTTTTAAGTGGCCAGTGAGTGTCAGCACAAGCTATTTCTAATAAAGTGGCCAGTGAGTGGATGCACAAGGTAGTGTTTCCAATAAAGAGGCCATTGAGTGGAAGCACAAGGTGCATGTTTCCAATAAAGTGGAAGTGAATGGAAGTCTCACCACACTGCAGGAGCTCCAAAATGTCATTGGAACAGAAAAATCTGCATATGGTGCTTCTTTTATATGAGTTAATATCATTGCAGTGGTCCGACTGTGGAATCCCTCTTTATTGCAGATAAAAATCGAGCTGGTAACTAATTTTGTGAACAGTTTATGCAATTATAGGTCCCATTAGAAGAAGTCAATAACAATAACACACTGGCAGCCTTTCATTATCGACCTGCAAGACAGAGAATTTGAACAGATAAATGGTCAGAATTTGTACCAGTGATTTGTGAGTCTCCAGTGGAGAAAACTTCAGTGGGGTTGTAGTCAATAGCAGCTGGCAGGAGCTCTGATGTTCAAAAGAGGTCCAGATGCTCTTTGGGAAATGTAAGATATTCAAGAAATTCATGTACAGTACTGTGTAAAGTCGCCTAATTACTTCATATTTTGTTTTGAATCACCTTGTTGATGCAAAAATACTGTTTTCTGCCTGTCAAACTGTCTTATCTTTGGCATATTACAGTTTTTCTTCATTGGTTTGGCTCATTTCTTGAAACAGAAATAACATTCTCAAAATTTCCAAACCACCTTGTAATTGTTCACAACAGAATGGCATTTCTCATTGATTTCATCAAACTGCAAATGTCTTAGTACATGTCTCAAGTGTCTCAGCGCATCTTTGCAAATGGTTACGTACAAGTAGCCTACAGTTCACACAATGAGCCCACATTTAGCACTTTTTCTAAATAAATAGATCTTGTTGATCTAAACCTTAACACAGGTGTTCACTGAACATCAAGCTGTACATCCTCAAGTGTTTCAGGAAGCAGATCAATTATGAAATACATATGTAACTTCCACTGATTCTCAGTCTAATGGTAGTTCTCTCCAAAACATGTCAGCATTATTTCATTTTGTAAGTCATCATATGCACAATAGTCTGTTCAATTGTCAAAATTAGTCAAGAACATAATACTATGAACACCATATATGAATTTTTTGGAACATTTGTTAAATTCATGACAGTAATTGACAGTCAGGTGAAATTAGAACTTGACTAATGAGGGAGGAGTTTCCCACATCTCAGATGACCAACCAAACAGTTTGTTTAGTTACCTGACAGGTGCTGTCTATGATCGTGAATGCTACCAAACATGTATATATAGAGTTTGGCCAGGGGCAGTACCATCTGCAGTTTGCGTGGTGGTGGAATAGGGGGAAGAGGCCGAGGAGCGCGAAGACACCATGCTATCCCGGATGAAATTCGGGCCACAATTATAGACCAGGCAGATCGCCGAGTGCAGCCTAATGCGCCTCGCTCTACAGTCTCCTCCACCATCCAAACCTTTCGCAGGGAAAACAGGTATGCACTCAGTCAATGATGGAATTATTGTATAGGAGACATTACCGTATACAGTACTGTGCATACTGTAAAGCACGACATGTATAAACTATTCATTCTGTGTGTGTGTGTGTGTGTGTGTGTGTGTGTGTGTGTAGGCCTACAGTACTGTAACATTTTACCTCAATGTGATGTTACAGTATGATACTATAAAAATAACAAAGAAAATAAATTGGAATTATTGATACAGTTTAGAGTCGTATTCCAGTCACTGGGCAGTGATGCATTACAATTATAAAAAAGTAAAACAGCAATACAATTACATTGGTAACTCATTCGGTAACAAATACATAAGGCATACATTACAAATTGTCATACAGTGTAGTCCTTTGACGTCT
Organism: Alestes dentex; assembly: GCA_037576975.1. Taxonomy (NCBI): domain Eukaryota; kingdom Metazoa; phylum Chordata; class Actinopteri; order Characiformes; family Alestidae; genus Alestes; species Alestes dentex. The sequence continues at coordinate 1,815 of JBBIGA010131840.1, read as the reverse complement.
AGGATTGGACAACAGCCTCACATGGGTGGCAGAGGAAAACTTCTCAATTAACGACAAGAACAAGAGATCTGTAACATGGTCATTGCAAATAATGCTAACACATTGAGACAGATTCGTGGTGCAATCCTTCAAGACAATGCCATATTCCAAAATGTCAACTCTATCAGCATCTCCACAATAGACCGGGTATTGAAGAAGCATCAGATGACCATGAAGCAGATTTACAGGATACCATTTGAGAGGAACTCTAACAGAGTGAAAGAGCTGCGGTACCAGTATGTTCATGTAAGTCAGTCTTTGGTTGTCTATCACTGTAACATTACATTAAGCTGTGGTTCCCAATTTTTTTTGGTTTTCAGCATCCTCTTTCCCTTCAGAATCCAGCTTTATCTGACTACAGCATTTTGCCTAAAAACTGCAACAGAAAACTGTCTTCAGTATTTCTCCCTCCTCTTTGTGTCAAATACTCCCTGCAGTACCTCTGCATAGGCCTGTACCCCAGGTTTGGAACCACTGGAGTAGTGGCCAGTAGTAGGCTACTTGTGGAGGAGAACATAGAACAATCCTATGTAATTTTCTATTACTGTTGTGTATGACTCCTCTATATGACTGATTTGATTTTTTTAACTCTATTGTAGAGAATAATGGCATTAGAAGGGAATGAAACACCTCACATCCTCGTGTTTGTCAATGATGCTGGTTTCAACCTGGCCAAGCGCCGCAGACGTGGCCGTAACATCATTGGCCAGTGGGCCACGGTGGATGTCCCAGGCCGGCGAGGGGACAATTTAACAATGTGTGCTGCCATATCTGAGTATGGTGTGGCCACACACATCCCCAGTTTAGGCTCATACAACATGCAAAAGCTTCTCATTTTCTTGGACCGTCTTTATACTGATCCGGTCCCAGAAAATGAGAGAGGTGTTGAAGGGCCCCACCTACCACACCATGTGATCGTGTGGGACAATGTGAATTTCCACCGTGGCCCGCTCATCAGGGCCTGGTTCACTACCCATCCAAGGATGCTCATGGGGCTACTACCACCATACTCTCTTTTCCTCAATCCGATTGAGGAGTTATTTTCCGCTTGGAGGTGGAGAGTGTATGAACATCAGGCTCAAGACCAGAGGTCCCTGCTCCATGCAATGGATGCTGTGTGCGAGAACATCACAGGGGATCAGTGTAGGGGATGGTTGAGACATTTGCGCCGTTTCTTCCCTCGCTGCATCGCAAGGGAAAATATCCGCTGTGATGTGGACGAAAATCTATGGCCAAACAGAGAGCAGCGCGTGAATAGCCAGGAGGATGAGGATGGTGGCCAGGAGAGGGAGGGTGACGACAGCGACCAGTGAAAGTGTTACTGCAGTTGTGAAACTTTATTTACAGCACTGTAGGCTAGAAATAATTTTTCTCATTTTTTGTTTGTGTTTATGTTTTGTACATGTACAGAACACTGTATACATTTTCTTTTTATGTACTCCAATGTCTGGAAGTTACTTTATGTGTGTGAATAAAAATGGTTACAATTTCCTTGGCAGTATGAGTGCAGTGTGTGTGATGTCAAACTTTGGAGGCTGCTCTTACTGTAAAATCCTTTTTTTTTTCAGTTTTATACATACTTGTATTCTGTTAGCTAGACTTCTGCCATAGTGACAAAACATCTGGACATTTTGACTTGCAGTGCTCACACAATGCCAAAGGGACGATGCATTTTGGGGGCACGGACTATTTATATGAGAAAGGAATTTAGTTTTGACGCATGGGTAAACTGTTTTGGGAGAGATATGAGCTTTTGCAGGTGATCCATGGTGTTGG
>JBBIGA010131832.1:0-16338 GCA_037576975.1 Alestes dentex | reverse complement strand
ATGTGCACAAGGAATAAAAAACGCATGAAGACACGCTTTCGAGACACAGATGCGTGTACACACACACACACACACACACACACACACACACGCACACACACACACACACCCACACACATACAGACATTTGAAAGAAGAAAAGAAGGCCTTGGATTGGATAAGTATATAACCCCCTTAATAATGGTGATCGTAAATGAGCCCAGCTAATGGTTGCATTGACAATGGCACAACAAGCTAATTAGCCTTGACATGTGCTCAGCTGGGATGATTCTGGTGAGGTGGAAATGCTTCCCCTCCTTTCTATAGGCATTCTTTACTGCAGCAAGCATCTCAACGAGACGAAAAGAGGAGAAGAAAAAATAAGAAGACCTTCAGGAGAACACTGTGGCAAGACGCAGCTCAGGAGATGGACGTATAACGATTACAAAGGGCTTAAAGCTCCAATCAGGATGTTGTTCAAAGCTAAGCTGCATATAAACTGGCCGACGCCAACTGACGCATTCTATACACATCAATAAAACACTGTTGCGAAAAAAGCAAGTCCTGGATAAATAATGGAATTGGTTCAGTCAGGAATCCAAGCCGCTTCGCTTCTGTTCCCAATCCGCCAGAAAGAAAAAAAACATGCGAAACAGTATGACAACTATGCCAGCTACGAAAAAGGCCATGAAGGCCATTGTGGAAACGGGAGAAAATGAGGCCCAAACAAACCCACCGGACTGGGTGAGTATGCAAAAACGAAGCTAATCACCCTTCCACAAACCGATGGCAGCTTTGAAGTAGCTGCAAGGGCCTTCATGTCAAACAATGGTTCATTTGCAAACAACACAACATCATCACGAGCTCCGAACCAATCTGGGTTCTACACACGAAAAACGCCTCTCGGCGTGACGTACACACTGAGCTCTGTTTCGAGCACTTGGGCAAACACTCGGGAGGTCCTGGAGCCACGATTTGGAAAAGCAGAGTTTGTTAGGGAAAAATGCTTGCTATTTTTGAGAAAATGCAACATACCTGGTGAACGATGTATACAGTGAGTCTCCTGAAGAGGAGCATTCCTACTGGGAAATGAGAAGATGAGAAAAAAACAATGGGAAATGTAGAACTTGGTGCTGAAATCTACCAGCGAAACTGAGAATATGGAACCTTACTTGCCTAACATCTGTGCTTTACTACAAAGTTGTGTGTTATAACGTTAATATATATGTGAGTTATAGGCTATAATATATAATAAGTATATGTGAGTTATATGTTATAATAATTGAGTATATCTGAGTTAGGGTTATTTTATAATATGTGAGTATAAGTGAGTTATGCGTATAAGTGAGTTATCAGTAAATGTGAAATATATGTTACGCAGGAACACTTTAATTTATAATAGATGTGACTTACATGTTATAATATGTACGTACCTGTGAGTTATGTGTTATGACGTGGCTTTATGTGCTATGTGTTATGAGTGTATGTGAGATCATATGTAAGTATGGGATAATACATAAGTATATTTTTCAGTCATTTGTTATAATATGTGAGTATATGTGAGATATGTGATATTATATTAGTATATATTAGGTACAGGTTATAATATGTAAATAATGTTAATTTTATACCGGAATATGTGAGTTTATGTGACTTACATACTCTAAAATGTAAGTATATGTGATTTATATATCATAATGAGTATATGTGAGCTGTATGTTATAATATGTGAGCTATATGTTCTAATATAATATAATATTTATCTTTTTCTTTTACAATAAACCATTTGCTACTTGAAATATTATTTCAGGAACAAACAACAAAAAGGCACTTGGAGCTGAAGCAGAAATAGTTTTGTGTGAGGTACTTCCACACATAACTAACATAACATTGATGATGACTATAGAATGCATTCTTAGGGGTGAAAAACACACTTCTTAGAATGGAGTGAGAGAGTGAGATAGACCGAATGACAAAAGAAACAGAAGAAAATAATCTAATCATGAGTGAAGGATATAACAGTAATTATAATCATACTCTTTTAAAGCCAATTCTGAACCTACTGTTACGGCTCCACTTACCACAGCGTGCCTTGATTGCACAAACATCAGCTATTGGCTGCAGTGTTATTTCTGTCCTTTGTGGCTGAGCTTCCATTGTCAGTGATATTCCTGCACATGTCCCTGCGCTCGAGTAAACGCAGCCTGTGGCCTACTTCAGGAGTGTGTGTGCCATAGTGCTCGGCTTCATGAAGGAAGCAGAATAATGCAATCATGGCATGAATGGTTGTGCTTAATTGCTTGATTTGATGCATCTTTAGCTGTGCTCTTTACAGTGATGACAGAACGAGTGCTTCGGGGAAGAGAGAGATAACGAGTGAGAGACAGAACTGGGCACAAATCTCTTGTTTGGATAGTTTATGTGAAATGTGTATGTGTGTGTGTGTGTTTATGTGTGTGCGTATGTGTATGTGTGTGTGCGTGCGTGCGTGCATGTGTATATGACTATGGTTTTTAGTTTATTTGAGACCTTTGTGAATCATTTCATGATGCACTTTGATTATTAATTCTAACAGAAATTAACGTTACAGAATTCCACAACCTTCATTTTCCGCAACCCTCCACACACACACACACACACACACACACACACACACACGCGCACACACACACACACACACGCACAGATGCACACACACACACACCCGTCTCAGACAATCCCTTTTCACAAAGCTTGCAATCTGCAATCTGATGTACATGTTGACAACAGCAATAATGAACTTCTTAACAGGGGTTATCAAATAACAGTAATGCTGGGCAACACTTAAATTTTTAATCGTGATTAATCGCATGGTTTTCTGCGATTAATTGCATTGTTATATGATTAATTGTTTATAATATGGACGAAAGTAACGGGAGGCCTGACCCCAGCCGACACAGAATATATGTCTATGCATAGAGCTGCATGCTCCGCCCACTCACGAGCACAAAAAACCAACGAACTTTCAAAATAAAAGAATGAAAAAAAAAAAAGATTTAACGCGTGATAAAATAATTGTCGGCGTTAAGTAAATAATGCGTTAATGAGATAATAACGGGATAACGTGCCCGGCCCTAAGTAATAGTAATAATAATAATAACAAAACAACAACAGCAACAGTACTAATAACAATTACAAGAGGATTTTTTCTATTTTTATTTCTTATATATGAATAATATTATAAAGTTAAATATCTTTTTAACGCCACACCTACAGTGAAGTATGAAGAGCTGCTTCTCAGCAAGAAGTAAGGTAAATGAGCGATGTACTAGGAGATATTAGAGGAGGATCTAATATCATTAGGCAAGAAAGAGGAGAAGGGGTCCGCAACCCCAAACACAGCCAAAATAACTTCCTAAAAATGGCCCTTGCAAGGCTTATCTCCCGACTTGAATTCATTTAAGGATTTTGATATTGTGAGTTCACTACCGGGACCCTCATAACTCTGGAGAACTAAAGATATTTCATCAACAGGAAACTGACAACACTGATGAATGACTCCATACTGGTAGGTCTCAAAACTGCATTTGCTGAAAATATGATTAATCTGTGGTGTTTTAATCATTTTTGTCCTTTTTTTAAACATTTTCTCACTGAAAATTTGTCCTATACCCATTTATGTATGCCCATCTATATGCACACATACACACACAGGCATATTTTTTACAACTTTTTAAACTGTGACTTCAAATGACCCCATAAATGCAGTGAAACAGACCAAAAATGCTATTTAGATGTCATTGTGATGCAAATGGAAAGCGGAATCGCTGCCCTGCTTGTGAAGTGCTCACATCTTTAAATAAATTGCAGTGTGTGAAGGTAATAACACTGAACTACAATAGCGGCCACATTAGCAGACTGCAGCAGCCTCGGCCTTTAGAGGGGCTTATAGAGGTGAGTCCCCCCCACACCGCCCAGCACCCCCCAACCCCCCACCAACAACCCTACCCGGTGAGACACCTACCCCTGCCCCGCACGCGCCTCCGGACTTCGGAAAGTCTCTCGCGTCTCGGTGGCGGAGTCTCTGCGATCAATATGCAAATGAGCGTGATGAATATGCATGACGGGGCGCCGGTAATTGCGCTGCGTCGCAAATTGGCAGCTCGTGGATCCTGCAATCAGCGCGCTATTCATTAACACCACAGCCGCGTGCATCCGCGGCCACTCGAGCCCTGCCAATCAGACCCCGCGCGCGGGCCCAGAGAAAAAGGTGGGGGAGGGGGAAGGTGACATGAGAAAAGTTTCAATTAGGGGGCAGAAGCAGCGCCGAGCGGCTGAATGGCCGCTAAGAGGGAGGCAAAACTTAATGAAACAACATCGGCTCATGCATTCAGATCAGCAGAGCAACAATTACCCCCTAAACCTACCCCCAGGGGGGCACGAGGGGCCTTTTTTTGTGTGTTACTCACGTCATCCCATGGGCTCTTGAGAATGTGTGTGTGTGTGTGTGTGTGTGTGTGTGTGTGCATGTGTGTTTTTGAGTGTGTGTGATGCAAGCTGCAAGTCATAAAAGCACGTTCATATCTTTCAGTGCAATTGCTACACACTCTTCTTTTAAGTGTTCAACAGTAAATATTAATATATATATTTTTCTATGTACCCATTTTAATACAAAATTCTGTGATTAAGGTCCAAAGTCTCTTAATCTGAGAAAATGAAAGGGAAAGATGAGCAGTAAGCATTTATTTAGTAAAACAATACTAATAGCAGAATAAATACAAACAAATAAGTGTGTGTGTGTGTGTGTGTGTGTGTGTGTGTGTGTATGTATGTGTGTGTGTGTTAGCTTAACCATTCCCAAAACTCTCCTCAAGGAAGGCCAGTATTTACAATGAACATTCAGTTCCTAGTTTATCTAATTAATCCTTCATTAAATTTAATCAGGAACCGCTGTATACAAGTTTGAGCCCAGATTAATAAAAAATAAGCAGTATGCTGATTTTTCACAAATTCATTATAAAAGAAATACTTAAAACAAATGTAAATTACTGGTTTTCAATATTTTGTAGTATGTAGTAACTATTGGTTTTAAAGAGCCATATCAAATCTGTCACTGGATCGTATGTTGGATCATGTAAAAGAAAAGAATCACAGAAATTCTTCTGGTTTATTCTTCTGATCCCAAGTGTTCTTCAAAACTATATGCAGCAAATGTTTAGGGAATTATGTCTAGGCCTCCCCAGTCTCCAGATCTTTCAACCATTGAGCTGGAGGGACGAGCTGGACCCACATGTTCGAAAAGTGCGTCCAGCAAATGATACAGAACTGTTTGCTGCTTGAAAAGGTGCTGGGAGGGTCTGGATACAAGTTATTTTCAAAAATGGCTGGAAAGGATGTGGTGAAGCTTTGGCATACATTCAATTTCACTTACAGTGTATAACATTACACCTCAAAACCAGTCTGTTACATGGGGACTAAGACTTTATATTTATTAGGGCTGTCGAATTAACACATTCATTTCGATCATTTAATCACAGAAAAAAATTACGCATTAAAAAAACACACCACGTGACTGTAAGCCGGTCCGGTGTTCTGTCGAAACATGCTACCCATCGAGATGTGCTACCATGCCCTTCTGCGCATGTGCAGTTCCACAGTTTTAGGATTCAGTGCCACGGCCATAAATCTGTGCTATCTTGGGACACTGGCAGCTGTATAAACTTCAAGGGAGCATTTTTTCACAGGGTACCATGAACTGATTTGCGCTACGGTAGCATTTTTGGACAAGGTAGCATAATTCGTCAGAACACCAGTGTTTGTATGTACATTGTCTTAAACTGCACCTTATGGACTTAGTTCTATTATTTTTCTTGCTTAAGGAGTTTTGTTTTTTTTCTCTCAGCATATTCGGTCATATTTTTGATTGCTGTGACCATTACTGCACATGAACAGTGCCCAGAGAGGATGCCTATTGGGTCCCGGAAGAGAAGCGAGCCACCTGGTATACAAACAGGTAAGAGGCTGTCTCTCAGTGCTCAGTCATTGAGTGGACCATGCCACCTCAACTCTTACCGTGATACTCTGGTTTTCTCTTTATCTCTCTCCTTGACTGTGTTTGTGAATAAGAACGTGGATCCCCGGCGGGAATCTCTACTCTTTAGTGAGAGCGCTCTTAGAGTTCACCTGCTCTCTCGCGCCACTCCGCGTTTGGGTTCAACAATCATGCCACACTGGGCAAGCAGCTTGCGCCTTTCATTGTGACACATTAAATTAAAATTACGGAAAGTTCAGCTGGATCAGATATTACATTAGGGATATTAAATAACCCATCAGACCCATGAAAATCTCAAAGTCAAAATTCTGTATTTGAGTCATCTTATTCTGAAAATTTCTGTCTTGAGTGTTAATTTGAGCTGCAACGCTGGTCAAAGGAGCTTCAGTGTTTTTCTTGTTCCAAAAGCAGTTGATTAGGTTCTTTGGCCATTTTATTAGAAATACCCAAGTGTTTGTGAAAAATTGTATCATTGTACTAAATTGCACATTTAAAGAGTGTTCAGAGTTTATATCGATATTTTATTTATATTTATGTAATTTCTTTGTGTTTACTTTGACTTTGACCTGACTTTATCTCTCCACCTCTTCCATCAGTGGAACAAGACCACTGTAGGACCACCACTAACTTGATGCGACTGGGGTCATGGAGCACTGACATGGTGTTATGGTAGTGTCCGGCACTGACTGTTGTGCGTCGGTCACAGTCACATACTCTATTCAGTCTTGGATAGTAATTAAAATTACAGACTACACAGCAAACTTTCAGTTTAAGCTCTTACAGACCAGGTGTCAGAAAGTTTTTTTCCTTTTGTCTTTCTCTCTTGTTCTCTGTCCTTGTCTCTCTCTGTCTCTCTCTCTCTCTTTCTCTCTCTCTTTTAGTATCAGTACAGTTCAGTTGAACTATCTTCATTTGAGCTGAGTTCAGTTCAGCTCAATTCAATTCAATTCCATTCAATTCAGTTATATTTAATTCAATGTAATTCAATTAAATTCAGTTCAGCTCAGCCTAGCTCAGTTCAGTTTAATTAAGTTCAGTTCAACTCAGCTCATTTCAGTTGGGTTCAAGTTCAAGTCAGTTCAGCAATTCAGTTCAGTTACAGTTCAATTTAAGTAAAGTCTATTAAAAAATTTTAGTTCAGTTCTGCCCATTTCTTTTTGGCTTAATTCAGCACCAAAATTTGGGCTACAAAAATATGTAAAATCTAAACATTTAAAAACAGAAAAAACTTGTGTTTATTTCAGCAACACAAACACTCTCTCTCTCTGCCTCCAGAAGCACTTGTTTAATTTCTCTCTCTCTCTCCAGGTCTGAAGAGGCGACTGGGCCTCTTTGCCCACTCTTCAGGAAGGGAGTTCCCAGCGGTAGGAAAAAGGGGGATTTGGGGGAGAGTGTGTGTAGTGTGTGTGTCCAGGGGACACCGCCGCTCTATGGATCCTCTATTGTTCACTCTGACATGGGCCACGGTTTCCTCGGCAATAAATCTGCCCCACGGGTGCAGGAGCGTCCCCATGCTGCCCCTCCATTGTCTCTCAGAGGAAACCTCGGCAAGCAGGAGGCCTGGACGTGTCTTCGGCCTGCAGAAAGGGCAGGAGGGCAGCTGGAGAGAGTGGAGTGGACGGCTGGACTTGGTCAGACAAACAACAAGCATGCTTCCTCAAGTTCAAGTGCTGTGAGGATATGAGTTTACAGCTCTTATATAGACTAGTGACTTATGGTCCTGATTATAATGCCTTATGTTTATCACCGGGTGCAGGATTTCTCATTACTGAGAGATTTATGATAAGATGCAATGAGCATGGAAATCTGAGCAAGCTGAGCAATCGTAATTCATAATTTCTGGGTATTAATAAGACGTTTAACCCCAGCTGATACAGAAAAATCCCCTTTTGGGAAGGACTGACACTAGATTTTGGCTGCTGTTGCTGTGAGGATCTGATTGCATTCAGCCATGAGAGTACAGTCAGATACTGATGTTGTATGGTCTGTTCTGTATCGCAAACACCCCTCCAATTCATCCCAGAGATACTGAATGGACTTCCATCACTACAGAGAACGCAGTTCCGCTGCTCCAAGGTCCAGTGCTGGTGGGCTTTATACCCCTCTGGCCGACTCTTGGTACTGGGCAAGGTGATCCTAGGCTTGTGTGGCAGCTGCTCCAGAACATCCCATTCCACAGGCACAGGCCAGGTGTACTTTAATAGAATTAAAAAGCTAAAAAAATGTAAACCCAATGGACGGGAATTACTGAGCCATGGTTTAATCCTCATATATTACTAAAATCTGTGTAAATCGGTGTAAAACAGCCTAAAATCGGTGTTTGCTCTCCTACATGCTCGCAGTTTGCTGCTCTTTCACTAGGTGCAACGCCAATTGGCCGCTTACCAGACCCCTCCCTCTGCGGGTTTTCCCCACCCATTTTGTGGGCAGAAATTATCTTGAAAGTTTTCCCAGGTTCAAAGATCTTGTGTTTTTACATTAGTTTCTAAGAAATTTGGACATTTCTGTTCTTAATGGGCCTTTGAGTAGCAGCTATTATTATTACATGATTTTTTAATTATGCTAACTTACAATAATACCAAACAAAGCTCAGTCTGACATCTGACACCTCGAGCATCAACACAAATCAGGGGAACTTCCATATAAGGAGTTTTGGCTGTATGATAATAATTTACTATTTGTTGTGCTTCTGGTTGCTTGCATTCTTAGGGTTAAAAAAGACATATCAGAGACATTTGGCTCCTTTCCATAATCCCGTCTCTCAGAACTCTCATCAAGGCCATGGTGGTCCACTGTAACATTCTCTCTTGTGTCCTGAAGCTTGATTCAATCTCAGTGCTCCTCTGGAAGCCATCAGCTGGGGCCCTCCATCACCCCTCCAATCATTTCCTGCCTCCAATATACTTCCATGTCACTTTGTTGTGCTGGGGCCACCGAGAACCAAAAACAAACATGCCGGACATCAACCGCAGGACGTCTACAGTAGCAATGTGGAAAACGATTAACCCAGAAAGGCAGCAGAAGTATCAGAAATCCATGCATCTCCAGCCTCACCAAGATGAGGTGTGCGTAGTCTGCAACAGATTACACACGGGGGGGGGGGTTGTCAAAAGTAAGAGTAAGAGCTCATCATGGTTTTCCTTGATTAAAGCTACTGGATTAAAGGGCTTTGGCTCTTTTTTTGCCTGGGTGTTTATTTTATGATCCGGGAGAGGCTAATGTGCGTGATGTTTAGAGTTTACACACGTGTGAAATGGGTTATTCGGTAAAAACATTCAATTTGCCACACAGCTGCCGTATGGAACAGCTCGCAAAGATGTAAAAAAAAAAAAAGTGTAAATGATCCATAATGCATCACTTCCTTGCTTCAGCCATGTGGACCCTGCCTTCTCACATTTTTCACCTCTAACTGCGTTTAACTCCTTACCCTGACATGCCTGCGGTTGACGTGGATTTCATAACAGGTTAGCGGCGTGACTTTATGTTGGCAGCGCGTCAGAGCTGTCGAAACCTCTATTGTCTCGTGTTCCACTTTCTCGCTCCAAAGAAGGCAAAGTGTGTGAGGAGACGTGAGAATTGATGGACACGGAAGAAGTGGGAACTTACGACATTCCTCTGCCTGTAAAATAACACACTGCAAAAAATGGCAGGAAGGTGTGAGAACTCGTGCAGGCCTAGACTCGCTGGCTGACGGTGAATAGGAGTGCATGACCATCCACTGTGGCAAAGACCACCAATATCCCACCCACTAACGCATCATCCTGACACAAACTTGTCTTTTCCAGGGACTCGGTGGGTGGCGAGCACAAAGGCTCATTTCATTTGACAGCAGTTATTTCACTAATCCAAAACAACAGCTGAAAGGTAGGAATAAGTGTGTATGAGTGTGTGCGTGTGTCGGGAGGAGTAGGGCGGGAGTGAAATTAAATCCGTATGTTGTCCAGTAGAAATGGAAACTAACGCATAAAAAAGACATTTTTCAAAAAGAAAGAAAAAGAAAAAAACACAGAGAACAAAACAAAAGAATCCAGTGCAGACCTCTGGTTGGACCGGGCCTGCCTCATTGACAGAAGTGACTTGGCTGGCTTACAAGAAAAGACATTTGTGTGCACTCATGGAGTTGTATGAGATTGTTTGTTAGTATTTTTTTGAAAGGCTAATGCTAATAGTCAGATGCTAATATTGTGGGGGGGGAACAAAATGAATGATTTTGAAAAGTGGAGGGAGGGGGCATGTACCGCCCTGCTATAATGGTTCCGGTTCCGGTTGAAGCTACAAGACATTGGCAACACTAGAAGTCAGTATGCACCCAGATCTTTCCTGCAAACACATCCACAAAACTCAGTTCACTCAAACAACCAGAAACTCTTCATTAAGGTCTAGCAGGCTTGTGGATGTGGTTTAGGACACAGTATGTGAGTATTTGTGAGTAATCAAAATGAACAAAACTTCATCGTACACAGTAAATTATACATTACACTTACAGCATTTGGCAGATCATTTATCCAAAGCAACTTACAATATTTACATTCCACAGGTACTGTTAGAAGTCTTGTCCAAGGACTCTTATTGGTGTAGCCAGAAACTGAACCCCACTCTCCTGTATGGAAGGCAGTGATGTTATCCACCACACTAACCAACCAGACATACTGACTCATGTCTTAAATCACATCCACAAGTCTGTTGCACCTTAATGACGAGGTGGATGCAGTTAGAGCAAACTTAGAGAAACAATTTGGGTAATATATGTAAAATGTACAAATTTTCTAGTTTCTTTCTTTTTTGGGTTCAGTTTAATTCTGCTCTATTATTTCAGCCTCTGGACTGCTTTACTGTTTCTAACACCTCTAACTGTAGAGCTTTAGAATTATATTTTAGACCAAAAGGATGCCAAAAGAAGGAAACAGGCTAAATAAAACCTTCTGCAGTTTCAGGTAACTGCAGATGAATTCTGCTCAGAACTTGCTAGTTATTTTTACGTTGTTTTTTGTTTGCTACTTTGACTTGAGTCATTATTTCATTGCAGTAATGAGACTTGTGCTAGAGTGTAGCTTTAGGCTACTCTACCTATGTCTGCCAATGAACACATGGAAATGAGAATCAGGAAAGGTCCACTAGGTCTTTGCAGAACAGGAGGGGTTGCAGGCATTAGCGTCTACATGGGCGACTGCCACGAGACAGGTGAAAATAATTACTACTACCGGCACGGACAAGCTCATTACACATCTGGTTGAGTTTTGGGGGAAAAACTGGTGCAGGGGTGGTCCTCTCACCCCAGAGAGAGTGTCCTGTTAGTGCAAAGCCCCCCAGTACAGTCTGTCCACCCAAAAACAGGTGACCCACAGGCCTCTACATCTTTCAAGTTAGCATTAGCATTAGCTGCTAGTCATGCTCCAACGTGATTGATCAGAAAGAGAGTTCGATGGAAGCATCCCAATCAAAGGCACGCCTGTCAAATTGATTAATAGGTTCATTATCCTTCAACAGGATACAGTGGGGAGTGAGTGCCAAGAAGGGGAGCGCAGATGTACCTCCTCGAGACACACTCGGCTGCCAGAGCTCATCACTCCAGGCCCGGGAACCTCCCTCAGTGACAGTGCTGGCAGGGGCCAGAAGGCTTTCCTGAATGGAAGTGCATAAACGTATACTCGTGTTCAAGAGGCGAAATAAAAGGGCAGGGAGGGAGCACTGTCACTGGAGGTAAACATCAAGTAGAATTACAGCAACAGAAGAATGGGATGCCCTCGTCAGACTGAAATATTGTGTTTGCTCAATTGAGAGACACTGGCTTTTTTTGACAAAAATCTTTGCTTCTAAATAAAGCATCTTAAGTCACCCCGACCCTTTCAATGGTCACCATTATTGTAAAGTGTGAAGGGTGCAAGTTTTTTTGTTAGTGGACAGAGGTGACCATGTAGGACAAAAAGTAGGCTAAAGTAGAAAACATGTCTGAGAATTACATTAAAAAAAACAAAACAGAAAAACAATTGGCTGAACTAACAAAGCTAACCACAGTGAGCAAAACTGCTTCAGTTCAGGCCATAGATGTTAAATCTCAGCCAAAAGAATGAGAAATACATTATGTAACATTATGCTGGCATACAGTCTCAGGCATTGTCCAACAACTGACTGAAACTTGGTGACACCAAATCTTGTATTCAGTCATTGGCCAGTCAGAGTGCTGTTACTTCATGAATTTTTTCTCCACAATCCAGAAGTGGTTGATTCTACCATCACTAGCATAATCTAACATAAAAGGGTCCAACTCCTGAAGGCCTAACCAGTTGGAAAGCTTGATTTGCTGTATCTACCTGGATATCAAGTATTTGTTTCAAGACTTCAACCTTTTTGTTTCCAGCCAATGCATTACAATGACACAGGGGTATTGTGACAATACTTGTTAAGTTTAAATTAAATTCTTCTTTCTTTCTTTCTTTGTTTTCATAACCAGGGGGCAAGGGAGGAGGAGTAGGGGGTGGGGTGGGGTGCTGGAACCTATCCCAGCCAGAAAGACAGATAAATACCAGGTACAGGTCACCAGTCCATCGCCTGGCACACGCACAGTCAAATTTAGGGACTATTTAGCATCTCCAGTCCACCTGATGTACATGTCTTTGGATGGTTGGAGGTTGGTGAAAACCAGACCTCAGGGGTCATTGAATTGCACAGCATGACATGCTCAGTAACTATTATAACATTTTCAAAATTTTAGCAGCACATTGCTAATAGCCTAATTTAAATAATGACATGCAATAAAATGTATACTGTTACTGAAAGACAGGGACATCTAAGGACGTCTCTGAACTGTAGCTTCTTCTTTCAATGCAAATGTCCCATTGTGTGGCTCTAAAAGCAACCGGTACACTAAGCACTTGTTTTGAGCCGGAGTAGGACTTAACATGCAGATAATGATAAGAGGGTGGAGCTACAACCTAAGCATAAATAAAGGACCCAGCGAAAGGGTGGAGTGAGGCTGACATGGTGACGGGGTGGAGACTGGACAGCAACAATGTTACAGTCATGTTTTTTGGACCTCTGACCATCGAGCAGCATTTTACTGAGAATTATATCTGCACAAAATCAATCAGTCTGCATATGGGGTTTGGCTTAGGAAGAGTAGATGCTGCTGTTTCTGCTGTCGTTAAAATGTCTGGCTTTTTTCATTCTGGTGTTCATATATCAGGTTTTTCCCAGTTCTTTTGAAGTTCAGCAGAGGTATGTGTACCGGGAAACTGCTGCCGCCTCCATATTTGGTCAAGAAACAGTGTTTGTGGATTGTAATTCATTTTCATATTTAATTAACGGGATGTTTGGCACATAGCAGCAAAGTGTTGAGCAGGTCTAAAAATAAAACACACACACACACACACACACACACACATCAATAACACATGAGCATGAGCAAGGACCCTCATACAGCTAAACACACACACAGACGCACTCATACATACTCATACACATACAGTCACTCACACACACATCCACAGACACATACACATACATACATACACACATACACCCTCATGCATATATACTCATGCACACACATACACACATTGACACACACACACAAAGTCATGAGGCCTTTGAAGATGCTGCGTTTCAGATCTGATTGCAAGGGCTTGGTTGCCGTGGCAACGCACACAAAGCAGTGCATGCATCTTGGACATAAGTAGCAACAGATGCTGTGCTGACCTCAGCTGCTTCCTGGAAACGCAAATTTGTCAAAATACGAAAAATAAAGCAGTTAGGTTAATGCGGAGGGCCCGTTCTCTCCGCGCTGGCATGAAGCCAAGACTGCGCCAGGCTCCATTCATTTGACATGTGTAAAACTTTCTTCCCAAGGAAACTATATATGATGATGGAGGGGGGAAGAATTCCTCTCATTCAGTAAACTATTTGGATGCAGAAGTGAGTGAAAAAACAGGACGACTGTTTCAGAGGAACTTTACATCGAGTCTGCATGTTCAGCTCAGGAAGTTCTTCTTCATCATCTTTTTCTTTTTCTTCTTCTTCTTCTTTTGTGAGAAAGTTTTCAGCATGTTTAGATGGTTTTGCCATGTGAGAACTTGTCAGAAGCAAGCCAAAGGTGGCAGAAGTATCAAAAGAGGAACCCAGCCTCCTCAGGTCGACCCGGAGGGAAAGGAAAAGAGAGTCTCTGTTGAGATAACTGACAAAAGAAGGCCTACATGAATGAACATATCGACAGACAGGCCATCTATGGCTAAAAGAGTTGATACAGTTAAGAGTGAATAAGAGTAGCTGTGAGTCTTTAGTCCAACAATAACTGGAACATCAATCGCCACCGGAGCTCTAAACAGCGGTTGCCATTGGATGGGGAAAGAGCGCATGGGGAGTCAAAGCAGCCGAACCAGTCGAGGACATCTTGGCATGGGGTGCCAGTGATTGCAGACTCTGGAAGGTGGTGGCCTGGGTTCCCAATGATGAAAGGTCGAGCTGGACCGTTCCAGCAGTTCACCTTGGAAAAACAAAAAACAAAACAAAGAACAGATTTACTTTTGCTTAATGATTTATAACAGTAAGGAGTGCAAGTTGAGACTCCGGCATGACTCTCAATAGCACCCTAGCTAGAAGAGGCAGAGCTGAGGGGTATGACAGACATGAGAGCACTCTGAGACACCAGCGCACCTCCGCGACAGCACCAGCATCCCAGTTACTCAAATTCTCTGTGCCCACCATCTCCCAGCTCTACACCCTTCATCTAACAGGAAAAAAGTAATTGCAAAAAGCCTGACTAAACAAGTATGTTTTCAGTCTGGACTTAAAAGCTGAGACTGTGCCTGAGTCCCAAACAGCATTTGAAAAGGCATTCCAGAGCTGTGGGGCTTTATATGAAAACAGTCTTCCCCCTGCTGAAGCTTTCATAATTCTGGGGACAAGCAAATCATCAGCACCTGAAAAAAAGTCCATCCAAGGGCTACACGTTCACGATTGCAACACTGTAGGAAGATCAGTTCCAATGGAAAAAAAAAGGACGAATTTCATTCAGTCTTGAAACAGGTCTAGAAAAGCCTTCGGACGTAACAGCAGTCAAGAGTCCAGTGAGCAGCAGAAGCGAGTCCGTGTGGCTGGGGTCCAAGCCCGTTTTACGCCGGTGATAACAGCACCGCTTTGATGAAACATACGGCTTTTTTAGCACAGCGCAGTAATAGGCTGTGGTATCTTCCAGGCCAGCGGAAGCAATCAGCGTATCACAGGAACACTCTTGACCGTGTCATATCACCTCTAAAACAGAAGACCGGGCACCAGCTATGCTCACATGCGATCAATTATTTTCTTAAAAAAAAAAAAAAAAAAAGGAAACACGCACGAGGGGAATTTTGGCCATTAGCTGCAGGGTGGGATCTTAGCCAGGGTAATGGAGGCTCCCAGAGCAAACACATTTGGGTAATGGCTTGCGGGGAACACGGGCGACTGTCATTTTGAACCCGTTGGTCCTCCTATCATGTGGTGCAGCGAGTTTAAGCAGCACTAATCGCCACAGGCCACAAGCCACCCACCCTGCCGATAATTATTGCAATAATCCAGTGACATTTAACCTCTTCACTGGCTCCACCTCTTTCACGACATCAGAGTAGAAGTATTGCTGGTTAAGGAGTCCAAAGTCCAAAATCCATCCAACCCAGGTAGGCAGGAGAATAAGCCCAGATTGGGGGTCTGTTGATCCATAGGAGAATGGACTGTGTTTATGTGTGTGAAATTTTCAAAGGCTTAATAAGTACCCATTATTTATTTTTCTGACCAGGCATTTTTTAAGGCAGCTGCATCTGCGCTTATATCCCTTTACTTACACTCACAGACAACTGACACACTTCACAGCAAAACTGTCAAAAACGATATTTATATGATCTCATTCAGGTTGTAACATGCTCAGTAATAAATGAATTGAAATACCCAGTGACTACAACAGTTATGAGCAACAAAGGCTATTTATTACTTTATGATGATGTATTTACAAAGGTATACATTGTATGATTTTGAGCTGTCCCCAGATGAAAGATGACAATCGTGAAACAGTTGTGACATTACTTTAGTCGTGGCTCCTAAACTGTGGTCGTACATCGTACTGTGAGAGAGGATAAAAGACTGGCATTGTCATGTTAACCATAGTTAGCCTGTGAATATTTTCTGACAACGTCAGAAATTTAGAACGAGCATCTCACAGTGTGTGTGCTGGTACAACATACATCTACACACCTTCATTCACACCACCGTGCATCTACACACCTTCACACACCATCATACATCTACACACCTTCATACACACCATCATACATCTACACACCTTCACACACCATCATACATCT
>JBBIGA010131784.1:9556-22300 GCA_037576975.1 Alestes dentex | reverse complement strand
AGAGAGAGAGAGAGAGAGAGAGAGAGAGAGAGAGAGATAGAGAGAGAATCGAGGAGATGTGGTGTCACGAAGACAGAAGACAGAGAGATAAAACAAGATAGATGGGGAAAAATACAAGTGGAACAGGGTGAGAAAGAAAAAAGAAATCTGTGTTATTTTTCCCCACCAGCCTATTCCAAACAAACTGAGAGATTTATTCTTAAACAGTTAGCATTATGCATGCATATTTCTCAAAGTTTGTTACAATCATAAACTATCCTGCTATCCTATTAAAACACTACAAACACAAACACTGCACACAAAAAAATGAAATTAGCGCCTGGCATTATGAGCTTGATATCATGGTAACACTACTACTTTATGGAATAGGTACAAAAGGAATGAGCATAGAAAAAAATAAGAAACCACTGCAAATATGATATTTTATGTTTTATAGGTGCAAGTACTGAACTGAACAGCTTTAATTTATAAGAACTGCTGACAATATTTCTCCTAATTTTTCAAAAACATTGTTCTTTAAAACATAATTTTAAAGGAAATGACAGCACATAAAAATAAGAGAAATGACGCAATGCTGACAGTACTTGAATAATTCTTGTTCACTCAAACAATATGGCAATAAATACCTTTACCATCCAACTGGTCACATTGCGAGGGGAGAGTGCTGATTATATACTTTTCCTCATTAAGATTTGATTCAGGTGATCACTAATCAGTATTTCATGAAGTAGAATGAGGTGCTTGTGTAGGAATTTAACAGACACTGGCATGGAATGGTTGTCATACTCAGAGATGCTGATTTAAAAATAAATTGCAGTGGTCTCTTGTTTTTTTTAGCAGAGCCATATATATTTCACTACATCTTCAATCACTATGGATGATTTACAGTTTTCCAGATAAACTGGTCAAGGTGATTAGTATTAATTCCAGTGCAAAATCAGTTAATTCAAATCTGCCCGCTAAGACACAGTGTGCACCAAACTGAAAAAGACCTTTCCTCATTCATTGAAAAGAACAAAACCTGGGCCTACATAGTAATCCTCTGACCACTGCCACTAAGCACTAAGCAACAGGGAAATTATGTCTGTAAATACACCAATGTGCAAAAGCGGCCTGTCTTCAATAAAAGGGATGGTCTGCTGTCAGCACACTCTAGCTGAGGTCTGTTGTGAAAGAGTACCATTAAGATGGCACTAGCACACAAAGCGGTGGAGGGTCATCGAACGCAAACTCCATTCAAAAACTTTCACAAATTGCTCAGTTTCTTTAGAACAAATGGAGAAGCTGCTTGATGGACAGGTCTGGCCTAATTTTGTCTCCAGCCCATCTGAGTGAGCCTGCCATGCCCAAAGCAGATTTTAGCAGCCCACTATTGAAGTCACAGTGAATGTGATGCTGCAATATCATGGTCAGGTGCTGCCAGATTACAACTTCCACACGCATGACCTAGTCAGAGGACATAATGCACACCGTCATGATGGAGTGTGGGAGTAATCAAAGAAAACAAATTAATGTAATGTAATGTAATGACGTCTCATGCAGCTTATTGAGTATTTGAGCGTGTTAAGGAGTGGCCATGAAGAGTATTGTCACATACTCCCTAGGCAAATGCCATCAAAACATTTGGCCGAGTGATCCATCCTCTGGGATATCCTGACAGCAGCACGTTAGCAAAAAAGGAGACACTATCGCCCTCATATAAAGCTGCTGTGAAGTGAACCTCTATGGAGACCTCTTCACAATGTTTAGTCACCTCTCTGAAAGACTGTGTGTGTCTGCTCTCTGCCTTTATTCATTCAGCATGGGATTACTCATACCTGACATTTACTTCATCCCCCAGCACCATTCACCACTTAATAGGATTCAAATTACTGTGACGATACCTAAATGAACACAACCAGCAGACAGAAATCCAGACAAACATCTGAATGTTTTTCAAACCCTGCTACCAGATTTTGTCATTTGCAACTCTGTGGGCTTTCACTGCATTCTTATCATAATCAGAAGGATTTCCTTTTCCTCAAAGAGAACAGTCAGCATTCTTTAAAGGCAAAAAAAGAATCATGCCAAATATTGTCAAAATTACAGAGATGTGCAAATATTTCTTCCAAGGAATAGACCAAGACCCCGACAATTGACATTGTTATTCTGTAATTGTAGCTAGCTTCCATCGTGGTCTACCTAGGCTGGCTTCAACCAGGGACACAGCAATTCCAACTCATTTTCTGTTCCCACTGATGGTGGATAAGTGCCTTCAGTAATTAGCCTAGGTTACTCATTTCTAAGTAACTAGGATCATGACATAAGTACAGCAAAAGCTTTGCTAGATCAAATATCTTTAGGGTATATCCACGGACCATAGAGTTTATGCAGTAACACCTCACTTTCCCTAACACATGCACATTTCTACAGGAAATGTTAACTGACTTACCAGCGAGTTACATGCACTTGTCAGGCAATACTGAGGTAAATTTGACTTAACAGACCATCCAAGGTGGATTGTGAATAAACATCAGACAATAGATACACGAGAAGAAATGATTCTTCACAACCGCAGTGCACGCCACAGGTCTAAACTCGTTTGATTATGAAGACTTTGTAGCATCGTACCATGATTTTGAGTCCCTTTTAACCACAGCTCTAACATGTTTTTATGTGGTCCCATGCCATGCAAGATTTACAGTTTTACAATGCTGCTCAAAGGCATGTCAATGTAGCTCTCCCTCATCGATATGCACATATTCCCGCAACCCACAGCTACGACACTTTTTATTAGAATTTACTGTGAAGTGCTCACATAATGTAAATGAGTCTGTTTAAACCAGGGGTGTTCAAACTTTTTGTAAAGAGGGCCACATTTGGTAAAGTGAAGATGCCCAGGGGCCAATATTTCCTTCTGATATTTTTTTAACCACAAAAGTTACATGAAAATACACATTGTTATAAAACAATTTTCATTGTCACGATTACCATTATTGTTCAAATGGCAATGTAACCAAATATAAGCCATCCAGGCAGACGTGAACAACTCAATTCTACCTTACTTTCATATCTGTAGAGTCATATAACTTTGAACAAACTGTATAGAATACCTTAAATTTCCATGAGTTTGATAAATATCTGCCTTATGAACATTTTAAACAGGAGTTATAAGTAATGCACAGTGGTCTGTTATCATTAAAGTTTAAAACAAGTGAATTTTGCCTTTGTCTTTTAAAAGATCTTTCAGAAAGCAATAGTTTGTCACATCTACACATACATAACATCAACTGTTATAACCAAATCTTATTCAAGAGCTTAATAAAATAAGTTCTACAAGTCCAAGTTCATTAGTGTGTCCTTGAACAAGTCCAAGTTCATTTAGGCTTTGCACTGTTAATAGTAACAGATGTTACCGTTCAAAACACTCAATTTCAGATGGATCAAGGAACAGATAACTTGCTGACACTAATTCTTTGCAGTCCCAGAAATGAGTGGAGGGTTTGTGACTCGGATGGAGAGCCAGACAGCATTAGAATGGAATTACAGTTTTATGATTTATGATTTGTTTATTCTGACAGAGCTAGCGAGCCATACATAACACATTATAAGACCGAAGCTGCGGGTCGTATGAAATCTGACTGTGGACCGGACTTTAGACAGGCCTAGTTTAAACCATTTTCTACATCTCCACTATGTCTGCTATGAAGTGACACAGCCAGCTCTGCGACAGTGTGAAACAACACAGACTTAAACTCAGTTTAATACATTACCCTTAAAGAAAAAGTAAAGGTAAACCCGTATCCGTACTGTTCAGTTTACACTGAACTCCTGCGTTGCTAGAATGTAAATACCGATGTTACCCCTGTATAGACTGTACTGTAATTCATGCACAGGTGTTTTCTTTGGTATGCGGTGTCGTTTTCTTTGGTGTAAGCAGGGTAAATACAGTAATAATTTAATTAGATGTTTTAGTAATAAAAATACAGTAAAATGTATGGATAATCACCAATAATCTTCACACTTCAATAATTTACTGTTCACCGTCGGCGCGTCTTATTCAGGCGCTTCAGGAGTTAAAGCAGACACTGGACAGCGACTGAGCTCAACAGCCTCTTTTAATTTAATTTACAGTAATAAATATAGAGGGCTTTAAGAAGAACAAAACGAAAAACACGAGAAACACTCAATATAGTTTGCAATGTTCTTTGAGACAACGCAAGGAATATGACCAAAGCACTGGATGATTGCGCCGTGGCAAGTTTGCCATGCATAGCACATTCATTACAGCTAGTTGTGAACGAGGGTCTACTGTCCCACCGAAGCATGACTGATGTCATAGCAACTGCAAGGATAACTGTTGGGCATTTAGTACACTCAGCCCTTGCATATTCACGACTTCACAATATTCAAACTCAGTTGGGTCAGTCTAGTAAAAGATTGCAGCAAGATATCATGACCAGGTGGAATAGTACATACTACATGTTGCAGTCACTACTGGAGCAGAGACGTACTTTGGGGGCATACCCTGCAGAACACAAGCTGCCAGCTACACTCAGTGGGAACTTATCGAGTGTTCAGAGCCTGCTCACGCCTTTTGAGGAACTTACAAAGGAAATAAGCACCTCGATAGCAACAGTCACGGACGTCATTCCAGCCATCACTGCACTAAAATGGCTTTTGGAAAAAAGAGCAGACACAGAAGGTGGAGTGGGTACTGCAAAATCAACATTGCTGCAGGCAGTTCAGAGAGGCAACACTGAAAATGAGGCAGTGTACACGTTGGCCACTGTTCTTGAT
Source organism: Alestes dentex (assembly GCA_037576975.1). Lineage (NCBI taxonomy): Eukaryota > Metazoa > Chordata > Actinopteri > Characiformes > Alestidae > Alestes > Alestes dentex. The sequence continues at coordinate 17,521 of JBBIGA010131784.1, read as the reverse complement.
CCCAGCCAAGTTATACAACTAGCTGTTAGCATATAAATAATACACAAGCATTATAACATAATGCTGATGATTAGTAGTTGTTGTAGTAGGAAACTGAATACAGTAAAGCCCGCGGGGTTATGTTCCAAGAGCACCCGCATATAGTGAAAAACTGCGTTGTTGTGATGTGATTAAAAATAAATGCCTAAGAAGGTCTATTTTTATAGTGCTCCCAAAACACTTTAATTTAATTTTAAACTCAGCTTAATACATTACCCTGAAAGAAAATGTAAAAGTAAACCCGTATCCGTACTGTAAAGTTTACACTGAACTCCTGCTGTGCTAGAATGTAAATACCGATGTTACCCTGTACAGACTGAACTGTAATTCATGCACAGGCGTTTTCTTTGGTATGCTCTGTCATTTTCTTTGGTATAAGCAGGTAAATACAGTAATACATTTAATTTACAGTAATAAAAATACAGGGCTTTAAGAAGAACAAAATGAAAAACATGAGAACGCTTAAGGCGCTCCACTGCTGCTGCGTCAAAGGGCAGCAGTCAATCAGCAGCAAGGAGAAATAAATAGCGTTCTCGGACTGGCTACTTTCAAACCTCCCACCTCTGAGTACAGCGGTATTCCACCATTCCAAGATGCGCTTTCTTTGTGTTTCTCTCCACAGTACCAAAAACTGTATAGTTTTTTTTTTTGGAAATGTAGCTGAATATACATTAATATTTATGTTACAATATTAGTAAATTATATACTTCTTAATAATTTAGCACTTATGAAAATGTACATATTGCCACGGGAAAAGCTGTGACAATCGGGCATCGTCCGCCACGCTCCCTCGTCCTCGTGCAGGATTTATGTTAGGGCGCGGTGCTTAGCAACCCAGCACAAGGACGAGGGGGCGTGGCGGATGAGGCCCGGATGTAAAAAAAAAAATTAAATGCAGAGGATATCTGCAGTTTCCGCGGTAGTGCGGGGGTTTCGGCGAACAATTATTAGTTCGGTTCTTTGGTATAAACAGGTAAATACAGTAATAAATTAGTGTAATTTTTAGTAACAAAAATACAGTAAAATGTAGGGGTAATCACCAATAATTTTTGCATAAATAATTTACAGTTCATCAGCGGCGCGTCTTATTCAGGGTTCTTCAGGAGGAGTCGTTATGTAGAGACCCGCCGGTTAAAGCAGACATTGGACGGCGACTGAGCTCAACAGCCCCTTTTAATTTAATTTACAGTAATAAAACTACTGGGCTTTAAGAAGAAGAACTGGCAATCTGTGCGTTCTGGAAAAGAACGGCTGTCCGATACACCACGGCCATCTATTATTCCCTGAAAACCGTTCGCCTCGCCAGCGTACTGTCCCAATACTTTTGCCCCGACGTTCCGAGCGTCATAGCTCCGTGACGCAACCACCCAGGCACTTCAAACTTCACAGTTAGATACACCCCCAGGAGACATTTCCAATAAGCCCTCATTTGCAATTTAAGCCAGCGTAGATCACGAGTTATTCGCCGGAGCGCGTCTGTCTTTAAAAAAACCTAGCGCCGTGCAAGGGAACCAGTATAAAAACATTTATACAGTTATATTTTGTATGGAAATGTAGATGCATTTATGTTCATATTTATGTTACAAAATTAGTACTTTTTTTCTTAACAATTTAGAAGTAAAATGTGTAAAAAAAAACATTACAACGAAAAAAGCAAACAAAAAAAAATGCGGAGACTATTTGCAGGTTCCACGTTATTGTGGAGATTTCCACGTAAAACGATCTGTTAGGTTCTCAGAAAAAATCTGCGTGTGACGGGATCCGCGTAAAACTGGGGGGTTACTGTATTACAATAATAAACATGCCAAACAGTTACTCAGAGAGGCAAGAAATGATTCCTTTTGTGATAAAAAAAAAAAAAAAACTTGCACAGGTCTATACCCTAATAGTTACATAACACAGTCAAGGCATATGTGCAAGCAATTTCTTTTTGGCTCATATGTTTCTAGGATGCCCCATGACAACAGTGATGGCTTCTTTTCAGTGCTTCAGTTCCTTGACTAATCTTTTTTCAAAAAGTATGCCTGGGTATAGCACTCTGTAAACTCAGCAGGAACTGTTGGAAACTCCAATTGTCTGCTGTAAGACCTGGCTGCATGCACTAATCTGAAAAATCTGGGAGTGCGTTTAAAATACATTACATCAGGGGGCAAGGCTTGCTCCCGAGTGACAATTGCCTCATTTTAAGCAAAACAAGGCCACTACGCCTCTCTGGACAGTTTGTTCATCCCAACATCAATAAATACACACTACAGGGGTTGACATACTTTTTTGCTGTAGTACTCTAATGAGTACCTACATGAATCAATTGGTACGTACCAAAATAAAAAAAAAAATCTCAATTTGACCTTGGGCATGTTTAATTATCCAAAAGTCTCAGAAACCAAAAAAACCCAATAAACATTGTTTATATCTCATTATTAACTCCATTACTAACCATTTCAATCAATATTTGGTGTAACTGTGTTCTTTACCTCACAGATCATGGTTCAAAGAAGATAATTCACTTGTTGAGGATGAGGACCCCCTTAGATGCATGTAAATGCATTTTATCCAGGACTTTCCACTTCTCCACCAAAACTCTCCTTCCTTCTAAATTTGTCATTTCAAGAATGATTTTCTGTATTGAGTTGCGCATGGCAAGCTCAAAAGCTGACTTGATGTCTGTCACACGAGTCACTGCCATCCTAGTGGGCACTGGTGTTTTACTCTGGTCTTTATTATGTTTTCTGCTGACAGTTTTGCCTGACACATATTTCGGGATGAAGACCACTGTATTTCGCCATTTTCTGATGTAAATGCCTTGCTTGGAGGAACATGAATAGCAGCTTCCTCATTTGGCTCATAATCAGAATCATCAGACTCAGAATTGACCGCAAGATGGTCTCTTCAGACACATCCTCCTCTATTTCACTGTCATGATCAAAGATGAGTTCCAGAGCCTCCTGGGCTCTCATCTGTTTATTTATGCTACTCATTTTTTTAAAGCTCTGACAGAAACTAGATCATATGTAGTTTGAGAGTGTAATGTTGGTAAGAGCCCCTTGCAGACAATCTTTATATGTTTTGCTCCTCTCCTACTAAGTGCCCACTCAGTGTGGATGGAGTCTGCCCACAGGAACAGAAACAGTTCCCATCAAAAGTAACCACACCACCTGCATTCTCACGCTTACAGATGAGGTCAATAGAATAGGTAGAGAGAGACAGTGTGTGTGAGAGCATTTGGGGTTAAATAGGTCACACAGTTGCATAGAAACAAATAGAGTTTGACACGTCTGATGCCTTTAACCTCCACTAAGACTGTCGGGTCAAATTGCCCCAACAGTATCTGTGTATCTGGGGGGTGCACATACGTGAATTGAACCATTTTTATTTTATATGATGACTACCCTTTTAAGCCAAGCACAAGAAATTTCATACTGAAACAATTTCTTTTAGATTTTTTTTTTTATTTAAAATGGGTCAATTTGACCCACAACATAACAGGGGGAGGACTGCTACTCTCAATACCAGATAGGGCCAAGAGGTTAGAATACATACTGAAGAAGTAATACTCAAAATACTCACGCCTTAATGTTTGCATTAATTAGGAAAAGAACATTTCATATCCATAAAACAGCCTCAAACTGAAAAATGCATAAATCTTCCTCAGCATATGACAGGTAAACTACTCTGTTTACCTGTCATCTGTTAGCTGCTTGATAAAGCACCATTAACAAACTGTAGAGCTGTAGGTGTAATACAGCACATTTTGCTATTTACAGATATAGGCAGTTGCATTGACTTTAACAAAGACAAAGGTTAAACTGATCAGCAAACTTTTTTTGTAGATAAACAATTACAAAGCTTTATGTAGGAGAGAGGAGTAGTTCTCTGTCAGGGACAGGATTAAAGAAATGTACAAGCAGTAGTCAGTGATGGAGCTCTCACGCTGAATCAGAAGCTCACACTACAGCACGCACAAAAAATTCACATGGTAATCTTTTCATCTTCAAACTTCAAACTGTTTTTTTTTTTGTTTTTTTTTGTTTTTTTAAAGAAGGCCAAACTTGGGTGACTGGGATTATTTAATGGATTTTCACCGACAGCTTTTGAGAACTGACTGTGTTAAACAAGGCTGTTCAAGAAGATGCTTTAAGATACACAAGCCTCATATTAACTTCATCTTAATCATAATGTGAGCACATCCCCCACTTTCGTATGTTTCGTACAATCTGCCACAGCCCATAGCTTTACTGAAACCTTCCTGTAATATTAATCTCATATGGCTCTCCATCTTGTCCAGCAGACCTAGATAACCTAACTGAATGCTTCAAGAGCTCGCTTTGATTCACACTAGATTACGTTGCACCTCTAAGATGCAAAAACATCAGACAGAAAAAGCTGGCTCCTTGGTATAATGATCAAACATGTGCTTGAAAGCAAAATGCACATAGACTAGAGCGTAAATGGCGATCTACCAATTTGGAATCTTTCCACTCCGCCTGTAAGGAGAGCCTTAGAGACTACAACAGAGCACTCACCAAGGCACGCTCTGCCTATTTATCATCCCTCACTGAAACTAATAAAAATAATCCCAGGTTTCTGTTTAGTACAATTTCTAAACTAACTAGGAACCAGGGAGGTGCAGAAGCACAGGTACCTAAAAACTATAGTAGTGATGATTTTAAGGGCTTTTACAATGAAGCAGAAACCATTAGACAAGAAATTCAAACAAGAAACTTTTCCACATTTGCCACCTGATTCAGAAGTCACAGATAATATTCAAAATTTAGCTGAAGTTGAGACACTAGCATCTTTTAATCCAGTCTGACAACCAGAACTGTCTGCAATTATTCTCTCTTCAAAATCTTCTACCTGTACACTCGATTCTATCCCTACAAGCCTGCTTAAAGAAGTCCTATCAGTAATTATCAGACTTCTCCTATCAGTACTCCTCACTTAGTACTGGTTATCTACCAAAAACCTTTAATCTAGCAGTTATTAAGCCTCTGTTAAAAACAAAAAGTGATCCATGCAAGCTAACTCTAACGTACCATTTCCGTACCATTTTCTTGGCCCAACAGTTATGTTTGTTACTACATAAGAAACATATACAGTAAACATAAACAGTCGCGGCTTCACTCATTCCTGGATTTTTTCTGAGAACCGAACGAATAATTTTTCGCGGAAGCCCCACAAATTCCCGGACACTGCAATGTATAATTTTGTATGCATTTTAGTGCTAAATTATTCCGAAAAATCTGATTTACTAATTTTGTAACAAATATTAATTCAAATATAAATTCAGCTAAATTTCCAAATAAAATAACTGTATAATAACTGTATGATTTTTTTAGTACTGTCGAGAGAACACAAAGCAAGTTGGCTGCTGTTCTCTTTCTGTTTTCTTTTTTTGTTCTTAAAGCCCTAAAATTCTGCCCAAACGCCATGCACCTTTTACGGCTTCTGGCAATGAACCTAAGCGCCAGAAAAAGTTTAAGAGTGCGTGCATGGTCTGAGTGTGGGCATGGCTGATGGAGAGAGAGAGCTGAGGAGGTTAGTGCTGGTTAAAGGTTTAGCGGCGTGAGTTGTGGTCTTACAGCAACTCAACTGTTATAGAAAAAACTTCAATAAAAAGAGGCTGCAGAGCTCAGTCGCTGTCCAGTGTTTGCTTTAACCGGCGGGTCACAATACTTCTCCTGAAGCACCTGAAGAAGAGGCGCTGCCCGATGAACTGTAAATCCTGGTCTTCCACCTATATAATTCATTATTGGTGATTACCTAAACATTTTATTTGTATTTTTATTACTGAAACTTAAAGTAAATTATTATTGTATTTACCCTGCTTATACCAAAGAAAACGACAGTATGCGTACGGGGTTACCATTACAGTTTTAAGGGTAATGTATTAGGCTGATTTTTAAATGAATTTAAGGTGTTTTGGGAGCATATTTGGGGGCATATTTAGGGTTTACACAATAAAAATAGGCATTTTTAGGCTTTTTTTTAACCAAATCACAAATCACGTTTTTCACAGGAACATAAACTCAACGAACATCTGCGGTTTACTGTAAAAAAATCTGGTTTCTGTCCTCATCACAGTACAGAAACAGCCTTAATAAAGATAGTAAATGATCTTTTACTGTAAGCTGACAGGATTCGTCTCTTTGCTGGTTCTGCTTGACCTGGTTTCGCGGCATTCGACACATATATTTTACTAGATAGTAAATTTTGTCACTGGAACCGCCTTAATCCTGGTTTACATAATACCTTTCTGACTGTTATCAGTTTGTAAGAGCTAATGGAGAATCCTCAGCACCCACCAAAGTAAAACAAGGTGTCTTGCAAGGTTCTGTTTTAGAACCTCTTTTTCTAGGTCCAAAAACTGCTACAAACAAACTATCAGGTCTAATGCTTGATCTTGGAGGTTTCTCAACCTCTCCAACATTAACTACAAAGAATTTTGGTGTCACTATGGATTCTGATCTTTCATGCGACACACATATAACTAGACTGCATTTCCGCAGACAAAATGCAAAGTGTGCTTGCTTAAATGAGAACACAGCATTAGTGTTAGCATTAGCGTTAGCATTAGCATCAGTGTTAGTGTTAACATTAGCATAGCATAAGTATTAACATTAACATTACATTAGCATTGCATTAGCATGACCATTAGTGTTAACATAGCATTAACATTAGCATAACATTACCATAGCATTAGCATTTGCACAGCATTAATATTAGCATAGTATTAACATAGCATTAACGTTAACATAGCATTAGTGCGTGAGAGTGTGTGTGTCCCAATACTTTTGTCCAAATAGATTTGTATGACAACTCTGTCCCAATACTTTTGGCCATATTGTTCAGTTTAAACAGGTGTGTCTTGAGGTCTCACTGAAGTTTCAGTGTTTGATCACTGTATAGACCCTGAAAGTTATTTCTTCTGAAACTGCATTCATTTCACTTGGGTTAAAAATGAATGGAAGTGAATGGGGGAACAGGGCATGAGCGAAAGACAAAGAAAAGACAAGTGCTGGTCATAACCGACCGCGGTTGTGTCCGGGAAGTTGGCCTGAGGTATCACATGAAGTTTCATAAGGTTTGGTCACTGTATGGAGCCTGAAAGTTTCTTCTTCTGAAACTGCATTCAATTCAACGGGGTTAAAAATTAATGGAAGTGAATGGGGAAAAAAGGGATGAGCAAAAGAAAAGGAAAAGACGAGTGCAGGTCATCACTGACCACGTTTGTGTGTCTGGGAAGTTGGCCTGAGGTATCACCTGAAGTTCGGTGGGTTTCGGACGAAGCGTGTCCGAGCAGGACTATCTGAAAGTTCAGGGCGTCAATACTTTTGCAAATCGTTTTCGCCAGAAAAACGGGAATAACACACGAACGACAAGATGTATCAAAAAGCTGTGAACAACCCCGCTACTCCAGATTGGGCCCGACGTTTCAGAGTTAGAACGGTGTGCTCGAGTAGCGTGCCAAAAAACAGGTGAACGGAAGAATAATAATAAAACTTAAGAAGAACAATAGTGTGCTTGAGCAAGCACACTAATTACTGTTACCAATATAGCTTTCCGTCATCTATGAAATATTGTTAAGAAGCGCACTAGCCCTCCATGATGCAGAAAAAATAAGTCCACGCCTTCATTTCCTCTAGACTCGATTTTGCAATAGCCTCCTGTCAGGCTAATCCAACAAGAACCTAAATAAGCTTCAACTAGTCCAGAATACGTGAGCTACAGCCTCTCTAGAACCATGAAAATCATGGCTAGCCCAATATTATCAATACTTCATTGGCTTCCAATCAAATTTGATTACAAAATTCTACTAATGCCATATAAAGCCTCGCACCAGAATATCTTTGTGAACTTATTTCTTCTTATAAACCCCCGCGTTCACTCTGGCCTCAAGGTGCTGACTACTTACTTGTACCCAGA
>JBBIGA010131768.1:0-22307 GCA_037576975.1 Alestes dentex | reverse complement strand
CGTAGACATATAGATGGCTGGATGATAGATGGATAGATAGATAGATAGATAGACCGACAGTGAGCAGTGTTGTCTGTCTATCTTTCTCACGTTTTCTCTGACTGTACAGACTCCCCTGATCTGAAACTGCTGTATGGAATGAGGTGTATGTGGATATGTGGTCTGATACAGGCGTTTCTCTCACATCACCACTGATTGGTACATGCATAAGCTAGCATGGCTCTAAAATCTGCGCTCGCCCTTTACACGGCTTATGGTGGATTTCCCCTCGGCTGTGCTGTTCGGAGCCGAGTGCCGGGCTGTAGTCTCCATTTCCCTACGCACTCTGCCGTGCACTGCCTGAAGCAAGAGGCTGACATGGCTAATAGAGATGAGTCTTTGAGTAATTCGGGGGGTGATGGGAATGCTGGGGGTGTTGAATGACAGCTGGCAACGACTTCAGCTCTGCCAGGAAAACATGCAGGGCCAACAACAGCTCAAGGTCCTTTCAGATTTGGAGCGAAAGTCAATTGCAAAGTAACTTAACCATTCCCTTTAGCAGCCCACCTGAGGGCTTTCCGGCTGAAATGTGTATCCAGGCCAGAGCCACCACAGCCACCTGTCCAAACTTGATGAAATCAATCCAAGTCCACCGGCGGCTGCCATCCCTGGGTTGAAAGTCCCCCTTGCCATCAATCAGAGCTCAGGCTTCTGACAGCTTTTTTGAGTGGCGGTCCGGCGCCTCTGCACACTTTATAAGCATCAAGGCTGCAGTTGGCCTGCTTACAGTCCCGGCCTATCCTCTGCTGACCTCAGGCACTGCTAATTTGGCATTGCTGGGCAACCTTGACATCAATCACAGGAGAACAACCAATTAGTCTCCTGGCCTTGGCTCTCCCCAGGCCCCATTAAGTCCTAGAGGAGGACTGCTGTGCCAATCAGTAACAATAGGTTTCAGTCAAATACATTCAAGTGGTATCTAAACAAGGCCACAGAATCCATACCGAAGTATCTGCCTCATCCATCCATCCGTCTATCCATCCACGCATCTGTCCATCTATCCCTTCATTTATGAACTCCAACATTTGTTCATTAATTCATTCATTTCCTTCTAATATTTGTATGGTGTTTTCATTCTTTAAATTATTTATGCACACCGTATACACTCATATGCAAACGTTTGGGTGCCCTGGTCAAATTACAGGTTCTGTTTGTTTTCAGAGTGTAAACAAGGATATCCTCTACAGTGAACCCACTTTTAATTACTTTGATTTTATATATATTTGTATTTTTGTTTTTCTGGTTGTTAATAAATAAAAAAGGAACACTAAAATTTCCTGTAGATGATGTGTCCTTACTTTCAATAAGAAAATCAACAAGACAAAATAATTTAGCTGGTTTCTGATGCATGTTTGCGTTTGACATTATGTATAAAATGTAGTAGATATGATACATGCTGTCTTTGCAGGTAAAATCCTATTAAATCTAAACATTTAATATTTCTCCTCCCTGTATTATTGTAGAAATATTATATTACTGATTAACCTATTTCTAGATTAGTGCACATGTTTTCTATAATTGTATTTAGTGAAAATAACTCTTTCAATGGGAAAATAGAATTATTTCATGAAAAATGCCAAATGATTTAACAATGGACTTTTGCGAGATGGAATTGCTTAAAACAAGTAAAAATACACTGAAATAAGAGGAGGGCTTTAAATATTCTTACAGAAAATTAAAAGGAAGAAATATTTACCCTACATTTAAGATTTCTGTTACAGTTGTTTTGCAGTGTACTAAGCATAGTATATTTTTGCTTTACAATAATAATAATAATAATATTAATAATAAAAATACAACAACAACAACAACAACAACAACAACAATAATAATAATAATAATAATAATAATAATAATTCATAATTATTATTAATAATAAAACCAGTCACATACACTGGGCTCCCAGTTACATTGGTTTTCATGTGATTACTTTTGTTGCTTATCTGTTCATCTGAGGTCTGAAAACATGCCATTTTGGGTTAAAAGCAAAACAAATTGAAGTCACCATCCTCAAAAGAAGCTAAATGAGCTCATAGCTGTCTTTATCTCCCTCTTGCTGATTTGAGAGAGACAATTCAATTAGCTGTTTAATGCCACTTCATTTATGCTGTCACTTTAATGTGTACACAGTTGGAGGCGTGTCTGTCATTATTGTGTAAATCCGTGGATCTAACTCAGGTGCTCTCCCAGGAATTTGCTGTCGGTCCCTGCCAAACACATCCGAGCGAGACTCAACACTCACCTCCGAGTCGTCTCTCTTTGATTTGGAGAGGAACCACCGTGTGAATTCGGCACAGACACGGCAAACCATGTGTATGACTCACACTGAGTTCTGCCTTGGCTTCGACATGACAGCTTTGATGGTTTCATCAAAAAGAGCTTAACGTCTCACTTTGAACCCCTCCCCCTACAAAGATTCTCATTTTTAAAGTAGCTTGATGTTGACAAATTAAAAGATGTCATAAGTATTTCATCACTGTCATATCAAAAACGTATTGCTTCCTTTTTCCAGTTTTTATTTTTAAAATCGTAACAAAAGTACCAATGGAAAAATCCATAAAATCTCATTATCACAGTGTCATTAAAGTTAAGAACATCAGGACAAAACCTTGTATCTCATTTTTTTTTCAGGCACCAGCTGCTCTTTACATTGGACAAAAAAGACAAAATGTACAAACTTTTTCTCAAGACAATGATGATATCATACATACCATAAGGACAAAAGTATTGGGACACACCTCTTAATCATTGAATTCAGGAGGCCCCGTACTCCCAGTGAAGGTCAATCTTAACGTTTCAGCACCAAGACATTTTGGACAACGCCATGCTTCCAACTTTGTGGACACAGTTTGAGGAAGAACCTTTTCTACTGCAGCATGACTGTGCCCCAGTGAAAGGTCCATAAAGACATAATGGGATGAGTTCAGTGTGAAAGAACTCGACTAGCCTGCAGAGAGCCCTGACCTCAACCCCATCCAACACCTTTGGGATGAACTGGAACAGAGATTGTGAGCCAGACCCTCTCGTCCAACATCAGTGTCTGACCTCATAAATGCTCTACAGAATGAATAAGTACAAATTCCTAAAGAAACTGCAAAATCTTGTGGAAAGCCTTCCAAGAAGAGTGGAAGCTGTTATAACTGCAAAAGGGGGACCAACTCCATACGAAAGTCTACGTGTTTGAATGCAGTGTCATTAAAGTCCCTGGTAGGTGCAGTGCTCTCATTTGTGACGATACTAGAGAGAGAGAGAGAGAGAGAGAGAGAGAGAGGCAAAAAAGTTGATTGGCAAAAAAAAAAAAGGAAGGTGAAAGAGTCTTAAAACATTGTAAATACTTTTACAGCAGCCTTTATATGAACTGCGACTTGTTGGAACAAGCTGTGTGAATGTTTTTGGAGGTTTATGTAAGTTGTCATGAAAGGTTTATGTAGGTGTCATTGCAGCCTTAAGAATCCTACTGAAGCCTTATGAGTCTTATGAACCCTTACTGAGATGTTAAAGCTTTAAAAATAATAATAACAATAATAATAATAATTCCTATATATCGAAGTTGGCATATTCGTAACAGTCTTAAGCACAACTCTTAAACTCTTGCCTACATTTAAGATGCATTTACTCATCATTTGATCCTTATTAAGGTGAGAATATTTAGCAATGCTAATTCACAATCTCATTCATTCCAAGTCCGCAATTTCATTTCATACTTTCAAACTTGGCATTGTGCTTTACTCCAGGCGACAAGCAGGGAAGTCCTGAGGATTTGGGGAGGGGATTAGGTGCTCCTATAATGCGGCTGAGCGTCTGTGTGTGCTTTAAAGAAGCACAGCAGTGGCCTGAGGCTGAGCACGGACATCGGCTCCTGTCTGCTCTCTCCGCTCCCTCTCCGCCAGCGGAACGCGCTCAGTCACTCGCTTAGTGGCCAAAGCGAGCGGAAAGGAGATTACTGCTTGCCACACAAGACCTTCATCTATGAGGAACCTCAAAGACCCTTGACTGGGGATAAGACGGTGGAAGAGGGAGGGAGAGAAAGTGTCCGAATATCAAAATGCAGGCCACTAGAACGGCCCTGGAAAAAAGGAAAAAAAAGATGTGAAATCATAGCCTAGAGTGACACCTGTCGAACTCCAGCTGGCCACCTAATGACCTTATCCAAAGAAAAGCCCCCCCAGACCCGACCTTTATTCCCCCAGGCAGAAGCACCTGTGATTTAGATGACTGTATTTTGACTTTTTCTCCCACAAAAGGAGTTCCGGGGACCCTGCAGAGAGAGCCTCCGAGCCTCAACAGGTTTTGACAAGACAAACATTTGCACTTGGAGAGGAACTGGGGAGAAAAGATGAACGGACAAGCAGAAAACAGAGCACCGCTCACATCTAGCCTGCTCCAGCGACGGCCTTGGATCATAATAGACTGGAGGTGGAGGGTGGTGGTGATGGTGGGGGGATGGTGCGGGGTGATAGTTGGGTGGGTGGGCGGTGATGTGGCTTTTTAATGCGGCAGACAGTTATTTATAGTATCCTGAGCCGCAGCTCTGCAGGAAAAATTAGACTTCCCCACGATTTATCAGGAGCCTCATTAGACAAGGGATCAGCTCCCAGGCAGGGGCAAAACAGCACAGATGACATTCGCTGTGTTCCAATGGGAAGTCCTCACACTTTTAGCTCTTCCTTAGAAGACCCTGTCAGCTTTAGAGCGAGAGTCCAGTCTGATCCACGAAGCGCCGGCGTGGCTGCAGGCTGTCAGTCAGGAGGACACTAGAGCTGTCTGAAGACTGAAACCGACTGATTAAACAAGTGGAATCATGTGAGTGCCTGTGCATTTGGGCCACAATGGCATTTTGTTGCACAACTACATATTTACTCATACATTTACTGTTATTATTATTAAAATAATAAACATGTTATTATTATTATTATTTATATTATTATTGTTATTGTTGGTATTATTGTTATTATTATTAGGCAAACTTCCAAAATCATAACATAATAATGTCATAACAGTGCAGTGAGTGTGTATTCAGATTTTTGATTGGTTGATCAGGGGCGTATTGACTGTTAAAAAAAACAATTTTGTGGTCGAGTCACCTCTGTAATATATGGGGAGAGAGAGGTGATGGTCAAGACGCCTACAAAATGTGTGTCAGAGAGAGATACTGTGATGTCATAGCTAAGACAGCCAGGCAGGGGCAAAACGTGGAGAAACACAAGAGAAACAAACGCGGAGCAAAACACCCAACAGACTCAGATCTCAAGACACTTAAGCTCAGGTTGGTTATAAAAAAGATGCGTGTCACTGTTTGCTGAGGTTTAATTTAATGGCTTGGTAAAAGACAGAGAGTTGCCGCCCCCTCGCTGATTCAGCAGTGAGACGCTGAGCCTAAAATTCTTTTTTTATTTTTTCTGCAAAGCACTTAACAATAACTTTTCATTTAATTCAAATCAAATTAAAATATCCCATCTTCTACTTGCAAACACACATTTAGAATAGACTGAATATCTTTCCACACAATTTTCATTGATTGTTTTTAATGAGCTATGAGTGAAAAAGTAATTCATTTCAAATTACGTCGTGCTTCACCTTTTTTGTTGTCATTTCTGAGGGTTAACATGCTTATATTTGACTGCTGAAGATTTCATTTGTAGCAGAGGTAAAAGTGATACCGAAGTCTCTCCGACATATTAGCAAAATGAGATGTCTTATAGGGGAAAAAAGACCATGCAAAAGTAAGAAATGGAGGCGTTTATTCGTGTATTCCACAGAATCACTGTCTTTTATACAGCATGAAGAAATCTGAGGATCTCTAGAGATATCAAGAGGATTTGAAAGTGCCTTGCCCACCTTGCAATCATCCTACATCTCTCACTGTATTTACATTTTCCCCACAATGCTGCAGAACTGGTGTCTCCTGTAAGGCCTCATTGCAAAGGTCTTCAAATCCAGACATTTCTATGACTGTAATGCAATGGATTGGCCACTTAGTGTCATACCTACCAGCAGTTACAAAATCCAAGAATGAAAATGCATTCAAGGTCAGGGTTTGAAGACATTTGCCTTATAGAATATATCCATACAGGACTGTGCAAATGAAATGTTTCCAAATCAGATCTGAGACACTTTCTTAAGGCTCTACTAAGTCAGATATACATGATATACATGTTGGGGCCAAGAATAGCCTGACATGCACACACACACACACACACACACACACACACACATAGAGGAGAACCAACCATGATTGGAATATTAGATATGGAAAAAAGACTTGGAATGTGAAGCTTCAAGCCGTTCTGATATATTTTCATGTTCAGAGTGTTGGGTGAGAGCCAGCATGTGTGATTTACAGCAGAGGTCTTGAATCCACTGGTAAGTCTGACAGTTACATCAACAGCAACTAGCGGTTATTGCAAAGTCCAGGACCTGAAGCTGGATTTTGTGTCCAGATTTGAAGACCTGTGATTGAAAGCGTACTCTGATGCTGCGATTAGTCAGGCACTCTCAAATCCCTGCAGGATTTATTTCGTAGCACCCTCTAATTTTTGCTGTTAGTGCAAATCACATCCATGAGAGAGGGTTTCAGACTGGATGCATGTAGCAATTTATACAGCAAGAATACCATTCAGGATGAGTCACTGTGCTAAGAATAGAGTAACAAAAGCACACAGCCTGGGATGGCTGTTAAAACATGGCAAGCCTGTGATTTGTTTTCATCTCCTCCTCGTCATCGTCCTTTGTGCCCGGCCGACAAGCAAACGCTGAAGCAAACAGTCATGATAAAGTTGGTAAACATTCATGTCAATGCATGTTAATGTAATGGATCATGATACATCTGTATTATATTTGCAATGTGTAAATGTACAGCGATGGCATGCTTGTTCATGAGGGGAACAGGTTTAAAGACATTATTTGAGAGGATATCAAAATATCATCAAAAGATTGAGAAAGCGAAATATCAAATCTCCATCCTGGGTGTACCTGGAGAGTAGAATGGGAGATTTTTAGAGGTGGGCCCTTCCATTTGGAAGTCAGGTCCTTCCAAAATCTTTCAGTTGCTCTCAACTGATTTAAAATAGGATTCATTTTTAGCTCTAAGTTCACTTTTGTGCCATTTTTCTAGGTTAATGAATAAAAGTGACTGCCTGATGCTATTCCCATGGCAACATTGGCTGCAATCAGTTGCATATTGTCACTGTTTTACATCAACTATTAAACTCAGGAGGACCTTTTCTTCGATGCCACCATGTAAACACAGCATTAGTCTTCTTGATGGCTTCCATGGACTGTGATGCTAAGTGACTCTGTGCTGTGTTTGAACAATTTCTCTCTGATTCTGGTAGTGGCAGGTACTTTTCTGAGACTTCAATACAATAAAGTAGTGTAGTTAGTGCTTTAGCCACTATACCAACGTCTCTGGGATGTAATATCTCCTAGCTGGCCTCCTCCCCAGTAACCATCCCCCCAAAATGAAATTGTGTCTACGCCACTGTTTTCCATAGTGTACTGCTCATATTCAATACTCAATTTGAACAATGACTGTAGCTCATCTCCACCCCGTTCACTCTGCTCTGCCTCACTATCCAGGAACTGTGGCTGCAGCTGCTAATGAATTCAAATAGAAAATACTGCATTACCACTGAGAGTATCCACTTTTGAGTAATTAGCTGTAGGTATGTTGTTTTTGAATCTGCTTATAGGGCACTTGGCCCAGTAAAGTATTGCCTTGCACCATTAAAATCATGGGGAAAAACAAGGTTCCCTGTTTTAAGACATTTGGCTGTGGCCAAAAGACTGTGATTCTGTGGAAGTCGCGGGTAAAAGCCTTCATATCTTACTCTTCACTGTCTTTTTTTCCAATAAGACATCTCATCCTGTGTGTTCTTCTGTGTGTTCCAGCGAAGCCTGCAGTCTAGAAATACCCCTGCAATTAACTTTATTTTATTGTGGGTAACAATGTGCAGTAAGACTACCCTTCTAAAGGGTTAATAAATTATACATAATCAGTTATAAACAAGTTATAACAGTAGTCATACACTGATGCAGGCCCACAATGGTGTTTTAATGGGAGTAGCATGTTAATTTATACCTGATGAAGTTTAACATTCTGCCTGAGAAATGGAGAATTTTAGCAGCTAGCAAGACCTGAGACCTTGCCAAATAGTGAGCCTGCGTCAACGGATGACAACTGTTACACCTGCTTATGAATGATTTATAAACTATCTACGACCTAATTAACACCCTGAACTCAAATGCTCTCTACAAAAAAGGGCAGAGCAGGCTGTACCTGCTGCGGAGGCTCAGGTCTTTTGGAGTGCAGGGGCCGCTCCTGAGGACCTTTTATGACTCTGTGGTGGCCTCAGCCATCTTTTACGGTGTGGTCTGCCCTATCCAGTGCCTCTGAGATGAGTCGGAGTGGTGTTCATGATCCAAAACTAATCATCCAGCACCAGTACCTGACCTCACTAACGCTCTCATGGCTGATTGCAATCAAATCCTCACAGCAGTGTTCCAACAGCTAGACTTCCCAAAGAGTTGAGGCTGTTTCTGCAGCAAAGGGGGAAAAACCCCTTATTTATCACAATGATTTCAAATGAAATGCCAAAGGAATAGTCAAAGTAAGAAAAATTCCCAATGATGATTCAGCACTGGCACTGATTTTTGTCTAAGACTAGGCTTAATCCAGGTCTGGAAACTGACAGATAGACTTTGAAATGGTAGTTAGAGATACAAAGAAAATAATTTAAAAAACGACCTTTCTGGATCACAATCCTTACACATCAAAATAAATAGAAAAGATATTTATAAATAGAACTAAGTAATTGTGTTATTGAATCAGACTAAAAGGTGGTAATGAGTGTTTCTTTCCAGGGCACTAAAGAAGAAGTACATGCACACCGTGAAAATGGTTACCTTGCATTTTTATTTTATTGGATTCTGTAATAATAATGGCA
The DNA here is from genome assembly GCA_037576975.1 of Alestes dentex. Lineage (NCBI taxonomy): Eukaryota > Metazoa > Chordata > Actinopteri > Characiformes > Alestidae > Alestes > Alestes dentex. The sequence continues at coordinate 13,323 of JBBIGA010131768.1, read as the reverse complement.
CTTTGCAAGAGCATAATAGCAAAGGATGTTTTCTTTTAGTGTATATTTTTCCCTTAAGAGTCTAATGGGCATGTAATGTAACGAGCTGAAACAATTCTAAGCACTGACTGTGCCATCAGAGCTGTGACTCCTGGATAAATGTGACACGGCAGGCATGCAATGTGATCTGAGTGGCAAGCAAGCTGTTTCAGACAGAGACGTCTGGCTGGACAGTAATGAGGACTGACAGATACAGAAGATGTTTTGGACCCGGCCACACCTTTGGCCTCAAGAGGTGCTAACACTTCTGCTAATAGCCTGACTCATTTAATCAGAGCAAATGACAAACTCTTTGTCTTTCTGCCCTTATGCTAAGATGATGATGACACTGAGTGGAATGCTCAACAAGCTTTATGTAAATCTCTTCAAAAGCAAAACAGCTAGTGTCTTTAATTTGAAGATTGTTGTAAGTGCACAATTTATTTTTTAGACTGAAGTCAATTTAAAGACACGTTGTTTCTTGTCCACCAGTGGAATAAAATGCTTCCATTCAAAAGCAGCTTGCTGGGTCCTACATTCCTATACGGTATGTCCTATATTTCCAAGGGTCTTGTGTTCTTAAGGTCAATCCTCTGTTCCCAAGGTCCTATACAATGTGTGAAATAAAATCAAGTGGTCCTTCATGCATCGTTTTGAAACACGACTTTTGTCAGATAAGGGGTGGACAACACGAAATGCTGAAGGGGCGATGTTCAAGGACAGTTTGTGAAACACTCAGTTCATGTTGCTAGCAGTTCCCACAGACACTGCAAAGTTTATTTTGCTGTTGAGGCTTTCAGGGGGTCCCAAGTGTCTGTCAATGGGGGCCCATTTTAAAAAACACAGCTGAAAACATTAATATTTTTTCTCTTTGCATTTATTTAGTGTCCTTTTAGAATCATTTTCTTTCCTTCATAATTCCTTCTATGTTTTTACTGTTAAGCTCTATTTTATAGAGAATAGGTATTATATAAATAAAGCTGTTGTTGTTGTTGTTATTATTATTATTATTATTATTATTATTACTATTGTCATTGTTGTTATTATTATTATTGTTGTTGTTATTATTAATAGTATTATTATTACTGATACATTCAGAACCATGTCCATAATTTAAAATAAGGGTTTATATAAATACGGGCCAGAAATTTACATCATTGTTATCTTAAAATATGATCTTTATTGCCACAAATGTGATATCAAATAGCACAGGATACCACTCGGATATTAGGACAGTATAACTGTTACACTGTCCAACTCTAAGCAATTTCCCCCGCGATCAATAAAGTTTTCTGATTCTGATTCTGAGTCTGATTAACTGACCACATGTGATAAAAAGCCTTTACTATAACAAAGACACAGATGATATTTTGACTAAGGGCTGTGATATCCGTGTGCTGTAAATGAATGTTTTGGATAAAAGCATCTGTCAAATAAATGTAATGTATCAGCAAATCTGGAACTTCTGTGTCCAATACTCACTCACTGAAACACATAAACCTTAGAAGCTTCGATGTCACAAATATGACAAAATCATGCCCCACTTTTCCCTGCGATCTTTTATTTGAAATAAACTTGAATCCACAGAGGTGAGGATGGTGTTGGCAGGGGTCGGTATTGAAGCTAGAGGCAGTGAGAACTGGCCAGTGTCAGACATGCAGTGAGGCCCAGAGGATCGATAGTAGCTCCTGATCTGCAATTGATGAAAAGCTTCTGTTCAGTGCTCTCGGATAATCTCATGCGCAGATTTATCTGTGCAGGCAATGTTTTGCAGAACATGCTACATTGATTTCGCTTTTCCTCTTCTCTCTAAATCCGCCTCCATCCTTTCCCCTCTCTTCCCCTCTATTCACTTTCTGTCTCTGTTTTTAACTGCTGCATTTGTCCTTCCTCACTTCTAGATATGGAACTGCTTTTCCTTTTCCAACACCAGTCCCGCTCTTGTAAACTGAAACCAGCTCATACTTATACTGACCCTTTTAAAGTTCATTTTTAGGCTATTTTAAGATGCTCAGACACTCCACTAGCCTACAAAAATTTGATTCACATCTTCTTGCCTCGTATTGTGTATCCAATCAGTGCATCCAATCTCTGGTCCTTTCATACTCTTTTGGACTCTCTAAGCCAAAAGCACAGTATACAATTTCAGCCAGTTTGTGCCTTCAGTTTGCCCCTTCTAATGAACGTTCACCATCTGAAGCGATTTCCCAGGCTGGGCCGGGAAGCTGAGATGATCTGTTGGTGCGAGAGGAGCAAACGAGATCTTCAGCCCTCAGATCTGCTGCGGCACTGAACTGACGGGAGGTCTCATGATATTTTCAAAGGTGTTCGATTTTTATGACTGAAAATGTTCACGGGTCCTGTAGTGTGGCACATAACAGAGCGAGTACTTGAGGCAACCGCCAGTGAGAGAGTGAGGAGAGATTAAAAAGTGAAGGAACCTGGTCCACGGTGATGGAGGAGCTGCTTGTTGAAGTCTGGAAAATACACGAGTGCCTCAGTAATTACAGTCCCTTTATTACCAGAATTTCAAAACACTCACTTTCCGATTTCACGACAGTCGATAGTAAAATGCGTCTCCAGAGTAGAACTGTAATGCACCTGTAATGCACTTATATGCAAAACTTTGAGCACCCCTGGACAAATGGCTTGTTTTCTCTCTATAGAGAACACACTTCTGCACATTTTAATGCACGATAATATTTATATGCTTATACAGTTAACACAAAGGAGGAAATACATATAAAATGTGTATTAATGATACAATTAATGACTTCTAAAATTGTATGTTTTTTTTCTCAATATGTCAAACCTGGCAAATAATATTAGAAAATGTTTTTGCCATGTTTTTGTTCCCAGGATTTTTATTTATGTATGTATGTATGTATGTATGTATGTATGTATGTATTTATTGTATTTGTATTTTCACACCAGAAAAACAGCACAAGTGTCGTGTGGCCAGGGGTGTCCAGACTTATGCATTAGATTGCATCCACAGTTTCCAACTACACATTCATCCATGGATCCAGTCCTTGTGTGTGCGGTTTCAGTTTTGTTTCACACAATAATGGTGAGATTTGGGACTTTGAGAGGTAATTCATGGCTGAAACTCATTACATGTCAGACACTCTCACTACTAAAGCGTGTGATGCTCTTGGTTTTTACAATCTCTTGTATATATTGTCTGCTCAGCCTTACCCTCCTTATCTCTCTTTAACAAACTCTCTCTCTCTCTCTCTCTTTCTCTCTCTCTCTTCCTCATACTTTATTCTATTCATCTTCCTGCACTGTTTTTTTTTTCCTTATGGTTGTTGCATAGCTGCTAAGTATAATACTCAAAGCTTGAAGATCAATCACTTTTACACTTGAGAGTCTGAGATGAAGCAAAAAAAAGGAAAAAAACTGTTACAGATACTTGAAACTTAGTGTGAATAATTTTCCCCGCAGAGCTTCAGTAAGTATAGGCAGAAAGGAAAGAAGTGTGAGGCTGGTGCAGCTTCTGAATAGCAATCACCATCAGTGTAGCCTATAGTTCTGTACTGTGATGGACGGTGGAAGAAAAAAAAAAAAAAACATTTCATGAGCAAGAAATCCAACCCATATAAGAAAAGTCCTTTTGTGTTTTTGTACTATGAGTGAATTGCATCTTTTTTGTATCCTTATTCACTCATTCAAAGTTTCTAAACGCTCCAGCAGCGGAAGGAGTAACTCTCCCATTTCCCCCCCCCCATCTTTCACATTTACGTAATGGCTTTCTTCATGGTCTCTCCACGCACTCTGCTTACGGCAACAAACGGCACATCAATACCTTATCCAGCTCGTCTGCGTAACTGCATAACAGGTTTAAACACTTTGAAATAGTGCGGCGAACGCTGCGGCAGAGGATGTTGTTTAATTAGGTGTGTTTTGGAAACCTTTCATGAGAGAAATCAAATTGTATTAAAAAAAATAAAGCCTTGTCAAAATTCCCAGAACAGCAGTGGTTTTGTTATTTACATGGGAGCCACAGAGCTCTCAAACTGCTTCACCATGGAACACCACTTCGGGGTATAATTTTCAGAACACTTTGAAGTATTTTTTTTTTCCTTGGCAGCTGATTTTTCTTTCACTTTTTGGTGCTCTTTGGCCTCCATTCTCAGGTTGTCTGTTGACTATTTCACAGCACTCTGAATCGCGGCGCCTCCGAGTCACCCAACGTCTACTCCTGTTTGTAGTTTGTGGTGATCTTGTATGTTTTAATTTATTATCTTAATCGTACCTTCAGACGTGTTCACTTTTTATTCATGTGTTATTTATAATAAATGAACCCAGTTTCAGAATCCAGGCCTAATAAAACTCTTTTGGTTGTATAATGCACTATGATGAATAGTGATCAGGCAAAAGGAGATCATTCATCACCACAGATCTGTTGCTCAAGAGAAGACAAGTGAACTGTATTCCAGAATGTATAAGACTATTTTCAATGTGACATAGAAATGTAGGCCGTCTAGTGCTCATGGAGACTGAGGATCCTAAAGTGTTTGTCAAACCACGTCAAACCACTGGCTTAACATTGATTTAGGAATTCTTTAATCATTAGACTACATTAGAGAACCAAGACACAGCAATAAAAAATTAAAAAGCCATATTACTTGTAGAATTTATTCAAGACTATTCCCATAGTGGGGTGCATTCATTCAATCACATTTACAGCATTTGGCAGACGCCCTTATCCAGAGGGACTTAGTTACAAGTCATTCATCAACAATCATTAGTTACAGGGACAACAGCCCTGGAGACACTGAGGGTTAAGTGTCTTGCTCAAGGACACAGTGGTTGAAAGTGGGGGTTTGAACCTGCAGCTTTGTGGTCATCGGGTACACAGGCAAGTGTTTTACCCACTAGACTACTACTACTCACCCTCTCGCTCACTTACTCACTCATCCTTTCATTCATTTGTTTATCTGTTTGTTTGTTTGTAACAGTGCTATGTTACCATTCCCAGTAACTGTTAGATCACAACCTATAAAACTTGATGTCATGACATTACATTAGCATGTGACATAAACTGGCATATCACAAAACTGTGGCATGGCAACACTGTACAGTCTCTCCTGACAGCTGCCTGTAATTGAAACATGATCTGACATGACAAGTCATGATAGCATATATCATCTGCCCTGACATGTTTATGGCAAGATCGTGTCAGTGTTATGTAGTTCAAGGGCAGTGTTCTATTAAACTATTAAACTAATTATATGAGCATGTACATTTATTCATCCTTCTACGCATTTTTTGCTTGTTAAAATGATCTTACTAAGTAAAAGCACCTCACTGGACTGACAGGTCATTTTACTTTCAAACACCATCGCCAGAAATCTCACTTGAAAAACATGTGTGAAAGTCATAAAGATAAAACATCTAGAAACAGGATGACCAGCTGAATGCTATTCTGACACTCTCCCGATGAGAAATACGAGATGTGTTACCAAAATTGAGATGCTTTCACTTGGCAGGATATCATTTCGTCATCACATCGTCTACAGAACACTGCATATGAAATTAAACACCACACCTAGCCTTTTAGGACGTTTGCCATCCATCAAGGACTGTCTCTATTTAATTCGTATGCCAAACACCCAAAGGCACACTCAAAGGCTCTGCTAACCTGTTAGTTTCCAGGTTTTCTAGAAAGGGTTCTCTGAAGGAAACGAAACACTCATTCTCAACTGCACCCCATGGGTGAGGGAATCCAGTAACCAAGGTAACTGACAACGCTCCCGTTACCTCCAAGGCAGCACTTGATGATCTGTATGTCATTGTCTGTGCTGGCACTGTTGCTCTTTCAGCTGCCAAGAGGAATCTGTTTACTGAAGAGCCAGCCAAAGAGGCTCCCTTGAGCTGGCTTGCAACAAAAACTTTAAATTCCCTACCAAAACTGAAGAACAAAGCACACAGGAAATGGGATCCCTTCCCATTTGCTTACTGTTCTCGTACTCTCTTATGCTGTGAATGCCATGGCTTGAGTGTTAGCCCAGATGATGCCGTCTAGTCTTCCTTTTCAGCTTTTAACGCTGGCTGGGCTGAGCAGGGAAGGAGTAATAATGGCCTTGATGTCTCTGGAGGAGTTTGGAAATGGAGTAAAAAGAGTGTCACCCTAGAGTCGCTGGGCTACAGTTTCTGCTTCACCACAGCGACTGAGCAGGGACTGGACTTATCTGGCTTTGACAGTGGTGGCCTCAGGCTCTTAGTCCTCGGAAGTGGATGGTGAGCACTGAATGACACACTTTAGGAGCTCTCCACATTAGAGACTCAGCTTTATGATACTGGGCACAAGCATGAAACGAACTAGAAGATTACATTCTCCTGAATGCATTGTCGATCATTCTAACTGACGTGGAGTAAAACCCGGACAGCCTCTAAAGCAGTGGGTCCCCAGCCCTGGTTCTCAAGGCCCACCATGCTCTGCAAATGTTTACTGTTTTCCTAGCTCCCAACTCACTCGATCCAATTAATCAACGAATTAACAAGCCTTTCCTGGGTTAAAATTAGAGCAGGAAAACACTAAAATGTGCTGGGACACTCCAGGAACCAGCTCTGGGTACCTTGGATCTACACAATACGTCAAGGTCTAAAACATAGTTCTCTGTATTGTGTAATGCATAATGCATACTATCTTATTAAAGGAGCACACATGTGTAAGTTTATATTCATAAGTTTATATTTACAGACACCAGCTTCTTTGCTGCTGCACTATTTTTCAGCCCCCTTCTATAATCCCTTGTCTTTGTGACAGAATACCATGTCAGTGTCACCGCTGTGCTGAAAATTGTCCACCATTCAAATCATTTCTGGGCCAACGGTGGTCTCTTCCCATGGATTGAAAGTCCACGTGTATAGTCAGTGCTTCTGATAAAACAGCCAGTGAGTGTAGATACAAGGTAGATGTCCCGAACTCAGAGGACAGTAACATCTGGACTAATTCCACATGTTGTTTTGTGGGGTCTAGTGCATGTTTGTTCAATGCACAAAACCCATTCACTTGCAGTCACGAAATGCAGTTTAAACGATGGTCAAAAGCCACTGTAATAAAGAGGCTCTCATCACCATCGCTTCATGGCTCTTACCATTTCAACAGCACCGCTGTTCCTCACGAAGAACAAAGTGCCGTAATCGCGCGTGAAGTATCCGTTCTTGCTACCTCACCTCTGGAGAGGTGACGCGAAGAAGTGGAGCAGACGCTGAACTGTTTTGTCAAAAGTGGTTGGCGGCACTTAAAAACGAGTGAAGTGTTTACAGCATGCAGGAGTGCTCATTCAGAGCTGAGAATAGGTTTGGATAAAGTAGGCCAGGTAATTACTCCCCCAAACCCTCCAGGCTACGAGAGAACTTCAGGCTCCATGTGAGGTTCTTGTTTTCTGTTTTCAACAGATTTAATTAAAATGCAACAAGAGGAGAGATAATAAAATCTTTAATAATTTGTATTATTTTGTTTTTGTAAATGAAAACAGTGGGATGGTTACAGTGAAACAATTGGACTGTATATGGTTTGAACTTTGAACCTTGTTTTACTAAATATTTGACGACAGTCTACAGTCTGGTTAAAAAATGTCAAAGTTATCTGGTAGAAGAGAGACATTTATTACAACTATTATAAATAGACTCAATATTTACAAAGGAATAGAAAAAAAAAAAAAATATATATATATATAATGTAAGATATAAGAGATTCTCTCCTCTATTTAATAGCAAAATGCACTCAGCAACTCATCAATTACAATATGATTAAGAAACATGATCAGTTTCTTTGATTGGAATGAATGAAAAGAACTGGTCACCAAAAAAACAATAGAATAAATATAACTTACTTTCAACTTTTACACCTTAACAATGAAGCAGAGACTCATCCTACAGTCTGAAGTCCAATGGGTTAGGGTTAAGATTAACTCCTTATTTCATTTGAGTGCCAATCAGTCTGGGTGTTGCTACTGAGCCATCAAGCTGCTTCAGCACTATTTAACAGGCTCGTCAAGAGAACTGGCAAGTGTGTAGCCTTTTGCTAAAATTTGCACTGTATTGTTTTAAACTGTGTTCACCGCAGGTGAGTAAAGGGGAACTGGAAATTACATCAACCTTTAAATGCTGTTTTATTGCCTCTCTGCATCCGGATCGAGTGGTCCTTTAACAGTTCAAATCATAGCATACTCCTCAAATAAATAAATAAATAAATAAAAGGCAGCTCACTCATCATCCATCATGCCAACACGAAGGTCAACTTTTAAGGCCACTTTCAAACATCATTAGGAGACTATTTTGGGGTATGAAAGGGCACATATTTTTCTGAACTTCACTGATACGCTGTTTTATGCACCCAAAACATTTTTATTTCTACATGAAAAATGTGCAAGCTCTCAAAACCAGCTGTGGGCGAATACAGACCTGTGACATTTCTGTGACATCAACATAGATGGAGTGGGAGTGAGAGGAATGCTTTACTAAACTAAACTTTAAAAACACTGAGTTGGGTTTTTCATGAGAAGAAGAAGAAGAAGAAGAAGAAGAAGAAGAAGAAGAAGAAGAAGGAGAAAGAACAGAAGAAGAAGAAGAAGCTGGAGGAGGAGAAGGAGAAGAAGAAGAGGATGAAGAGGAGGAGGAGTAGGAGAGGACGATGAAGAAGAAGAGGCAGAAGATGCAGAAGAAGAAGAAGGAGGAGGAGGAAAAGAGGCAGAAGATGAAGAAAAGGAAAAAGAAGGAGAAGAAGAAGAAGCAGAAGAAGAAGAAGTAGAAGAAGAAGAAGAAATCTGGTTTCCAGACTTTAACTGCAAAACAGTATGGAGAAAAGCAGAAAGCAGACATGAAAGAGGGATGAGAACGGCGTGTAAAGAACGAGCAGAGACTTGGAGAGACGAGTAGGGGCTGGTGAGGAGAGTTGTAGAGAGACTAAGCTGACTGTCCTGCTTTGGGCCACATCATTAAATCTGCTCTGGCACAAAGTGACTCACCGCTCGCTGACATTAGAAGGCATCTTTAAAACATGCAAGTGCCAACTTTTTACAGTAGGAGGGGAGAAAAGAGACACAAGAGAGAAACAAAGACACAGAGAGTTACTGGGGACAGAAAATCTTTGTCTGGCATTCATGCATGCATGAAGCACCATTAAAACCTTAATTATCTCCCATTCCAAAAGGGGAGGAAGAATAAAAAAAAAACATGCCTTGGCGTTGCAGCCAAACTCGGCAGATGAGACTTTTAGGCACATGGGATAGTGTAAAAAAATCCTATTAGGTTTTAACAGCCCCTCGAGGAGGCACGAGAACAGCGGATCACAGACTTGGAAAAGAGAAGTGGTGGAGGAAAGGGGGCTATTAGTTATTCCAGCCCGAGGAAACATGATTAGGGGCTCGCGATTAGCACTCCCATGCCGTTCCCCCTTGAAGGCCTGGAGTGATGGACGCACGGCCTCTCTCTTCAGTCCCCCGTCCCTTTCTACAGAGCGCTCCCATCACAACGAGCTGAAGAAAGCCTGCTCAGGGATCTGAAGAGCTGCATATGTAAACAATAATAAAGAGGGGTTGAGAACCAGGCGTCGCATTTTTGCACCGGCTTTTGCATGAGCAGCGAAGCATTTTCCGTTTTCACCAGTTCATGATATAATCATGTCACCCACATCAGACAAGAGCCAGTGGCCAAATGATGTCATTTAGAACAGTTACATTTTAGGCCAAATTCAAGGTAGGTGTGATACTTTTACACAACATAAACAAAGCCAAAGCGATGCGTCCGCTCTGAAGCTCTCGTTTTGCTTTTCTTTTCTAATGAAACACTCTTCCATCAGGTATTAAACCTTAGAACATGAGCGGCAATGCAAAAAGTGGTAAACTGTTGTCATACGGTTTGTATTAATGTTCGAGGTGTCAGATGTGATGCTGAGCTTTGTTTGGTGTTCCTATGTCACGCTGAACCAAAATGATTGGAATTTAAATAACATAATAATTATAACAACTAAGGTTTTAAAATGCCATTACACACAAATGCCCATAAAGAACAAAAATGCTCAAATGTCTTTAATTGTAGGTCTTAGATAAAAATGAAAAAACACGACATCTTTGAACCCAGGAGCACTTTCGGGATCGTCTCTGTCCACAAGTGGGTGGGGAAAACCTGCAAAGGGAGGAAGTCCGGAGAGCGGCCGAGCGGCCGAGCGCCGAGGGAAAGAGCAGCAAACGGCAAGCGTGTAGGAAAACAAACACCGGTTCTAGACTGTTTTACACCGTTTAAATTTACTGAAATCAGATTTTGTTAATACACTCTAAGTATGCTACTAAGGGTTAAACACGAAGGCCCAAACAGCACATCCCTTTCCAGCCATTCAAGCATCCTCACAACAGCAGCCCAGTGCGCCCAGTGCAGTGTGGCAGGATTAGACCAAACCAGACCAAAAGACTGTATCAGGCTGTGATTCTCAATGTGCTTTACAGCTCTGTAGAAAGTGAGAAGGTGTGATTTTAATGGATCTCGATGGAGTTTACACTCTGCTCGACTTGTGAAAGAATGACTCGACTTGGTGGAGAAACGTGGCGGGCAGAAGGCTTGATGTTTAGACGGACAGGCAAACAGAAGAGGCAGAGTGTACTGAAACGCTGATCAAAATAAAGATCTGTTCTGGCAGAAGGATGATTAAAGAAAAAACGCTTTGGGTGTGAATCCGCCTTTGGAAGTCTCAGTAATCACCAGGGAAACAGCCAGGTGTTACTGGGGAATCCCTGAGGTCTTTATTTATGTGAAAACATGGCCTAAATGTCTGGTTTTGGTACATTTTCACATGGAAACATCTGTATAAACAAAGAATAAATGTTTGAATACTTTGCATTTCCTGCTTTTAAGAAATGAATACCTTTGTTTGAAGCCTAATTCTACCTCACATCCGGGGTCTCTGGCCTTAAATGAAGGAGCAAAAATAGTAAAATTCTGCATGTTACCTTCAAAAGTACTTATTGCTAATGATTCTGAATCTCTATTTGGCCTTGACATTTTCATTACCGATTTTATAATCATTAATGACAACAGGCAATAGAAACTTTCATATAGAAATCAGTTCATTTAAAATTTAAACCTTCTTAAAGCCATTTAACTTTCTTCTATGGTGATCAGAGCACCAGTGTATAACCAAAGATGTTCTTCTTCTAAACATTCACTGGAACCCTTTATAATTAAGTAGAATGCAGAGTTTGCCCCCTGACAGCAGCCTTGATGGCTGGAGATCAATTATGCTACCGTCGTATCACATAATCTAACACATTCATTTATAGTACACTTTACTGTAGACTTTAATAAGAGTTTTCTGATGCAAATGTTCAGCAATAAAAGCAATCAGCAAATAAGGCATTTCACTTCATACACACACTTTACAGAAGAGGGACTACTACACCAACTGTTTTACTGACTTTTGTCCCTGGTCCAATAGAACAGATTTGGTATTGGTGAGTATTATTTTAATAATACATTCTAATATGATCAAATCATTTTATAAGCAGAGGGTCAATTTACAGAGCAAGTTAATGGAAGTACAGTCTCAAAGAGCTTAGGGCAATTTAGAGGCTACCAAACTGAAAGATCTGCCACCCACTGAGGAGAGTCTAGAGCAGGGGACTGTGGGCAGACAGCTCATTCTGCTCATTTAATTCTTTTGAGAAGTACACATCTTATTTAAAATATAAAATAATATTGTTTTCATACCATTATACTTGATATCGTATACGACAATGGTTCCCAGCCATGGTCCTGGAGACCCCTCGCTCTGCATGTTTTAGTCTTCCAAGCTCCTAACACACCTGATCAAAATAATCAGCTAATTAACAAGCCTTCCTGGGGTGAAGTGGGTGTGTGAGAGAATAAACCTAAGCAGTGGGGCTCCAGAACCAAGAAAGACAACCTCTGCTATTAAGCTGTTATTAAAATCCTTTTGATTTAGATTCTTAGGGTAAAGAGTGTATGGGAACAAATGGTGCGTTTACAGCATGAACATATCTTAAGGTGGGGGACCAGAAAGGACCCCCCCCCCCCCCACCCAATCTATACACCACCACCCTTTTTGCCAGCAATGATAAAAATACATTGAAATGCAAGGCTATATCTGCCTCAGAGCTTCTTGAAACAAATGAGGGAAGTACAAAATGCACGGACTATAAAAGTAATTAAAGTGGTAACTGAACATCTAAGGGTTAAAGGAGTGACATGAAACATTACAGAACTGGAACATGTCTAATGATAAATGAACACATAAACCGTCCCATCGTTCATTCCACAAAGATAAATAAATAATGCTGTTTTTGTATTGTCTCGCATATCCTTGGAGCACATAGACGAAAGAAATAATTCATATGTTCTGCTTAGGATGATAAACATTGCATGAACTCTGTGGAAGTGGGACAGCACGCTGGACAAAATTAGGAATGTTGCCCAGAGCTACTAGAGTTATGACCACTTACAGCTGAGTGAATCTTGTCATCTTGGGACTCAATGAAGAGTTCAGATCATAAATTAGACTGGCGGACCCCCGCCGTCAAACTAGCCCCTGGTCTTTGGCAAAGAACACAGGCCGGCTGAGAGCTGAAGAGCACTGAGAAGAAACATCTAGATGCAGTTTTACTATAAGAGCAGATCCAGATGGTTACATAAGCCAAAATGCTATCACTGTTCAAAGAAGTGATCTGTATTTTCTTTTCTGTTTTTATTTTCTGCATCATCTGAACACAACAGCTGCCTTTTACACTGTGCGAAACATGATGAATGGACCGATAGAAATGCTTCAGAATCAGATGTTTTTACATTAACTTAGATATGAATTATTTTGCCATCTCCTCTAAAGTTACTGTTTTGCAGATACTTTGTTGTCTTTGAAGTGACAATATGTAAATTCAAATTTCCATTATATATGTATGTATCCAAACATTCCCATAGCATGTTCACCAGTGGTGAATTGTATTAGTGCTAGTCTTTCTGCACAGGCCATGGATGTTGAAACTTTCTGTTAGAGGTTGAAAAATGTGATTAAACATACAAAGCTGAAGCTTGTGAAAGTTTTATTGTAAGTCAGTAACAGACAACACATATTGTCTGTCGCAGTTTTATAGTTACAGTGGCAGCCGCAGTTTCCTATTATTAACAACTGACTGAAACCTGGTTAGACTACGTCTCATATTCACAGTAACATTTCTACCCTCTAGAAGGCCTAGAGTTCGTTCTCACAAAATTAGTCTGGCCCCCAAGTGTTAGTCAGAGCATGATTGGTTGATTTCTCTGGCAATCCTAAGTTACGCATATATA
>JBBIGA010131757.1:0-22311 GCA_037576975.1 Alestes dentex | reverse complement strand
TCAGTGACCCTAAGAGCTACACCAGCAGAATCTTAGCCTTCAGGTGGGACACCCAGGTTGGACAGGTCTTAGGGTAGGGTAGAGGTCTGACAAAGTGCAATCTAATTACATGGCAAAAACAGTTATTCAGAGCACCCCCACCCTCAGCACCCCTTTCCTGCCTGTTGCCACCATGTGCCCCCTTCACATTTCTGTCTGCCCCCCTCATATATGCCAGGCTAGAACCGGCCCTGATGTGAAGTAATGTAGAAAAATGATGGGATGCATCGTGATGGGAGATATCGAATCGAATCGTTGACATGATAATCGCAATTGAATCGTGAGACCAGTGAAGGTTCACACCTCTAGTAGACACACTCCAAAATTTTGATGAAAGCCTTCCAAGAAGAGTGGAAGCTGTTATAATTGCAAAGGGGGGACCAAATCCATATTAAATTCTATGTATTTGAATGCAATGTTATTAAAGTCCCTGTTGGTGTAATGGTCAGGTGTCCCAATACTTTTCTCCATATTGTTTATATATTACCTACAGTCAGTTTATTTGTGGTGCTGGGTTCTGTGTGAAGGTGTATTACCTATAGCCAGTCCATCACTGAAGTTGTGCAGACCATCTCCCATGATAACCATCCAGGCGAGGGTAGCGACCCCAGCACGCTCAAAGTGCTGGACTGTGTAAGACTGTGTGTGTCGATGAGTGTGTGTGTGTGGGTGGTGGTTTTGGGAGTGGTGGTGATGCAGGATATGGTGGTAGTCATGGTGATGGTGGTGCTGCTCATCTGACTGGCCAACGGTATCATGGAAGTGAGAATGGCACTTGTTCTCACAGTCTTCATCCGTGTAGCAGCTTTGAGATAACATGACTTCTTCTTCCTCGGGAGAGCCGAGCCCACGTGCATGCCTGCCGTTTGTTCCAGAGTCTGAAAAGATAGGGAAAAAGCATCTACAGTTAAAAGTAGTGTGTAGGCTTCAAAAAAAAGGTACAACAGGTGTGCTTCACATGATTTGCTGTTATTTAAAGAACTGTTTCACAGAAACACAGTCATACCATCCAGTGGTTTGGCGTCATGGTCATCCAAAGCAGGTAGCTTCTCAGACTCCAGAATTTCATTAGCCAAGTCTGCCCTCTTCTGCACCTGCATGAACACACATGCAGCAGCTTAATCTGTTAGCACAGGGAGGACTCTTACATACCGAGCACATGGATGTATAGTACAATGGGTTTACAATAGTGGACAAAAATAATTGCTTGTCCTGCTTGTGAATTGTCCATCATAAAACTAGAGATGGAACTGTTGAGCCAGTGTGTATCTACTGCTGGAAAATACCGATAGATAGCACTTTCATAACAGCACATAACACTACTATCCTGTATTTCTTTGGCAATTTTTAATTTGACTTGACTTCTGGCCATAGCACGTGCAGTAAATAAAGCATTTATTTCTCTACCGCAACTGTTGCTTAAAGCCCCAGCGGAGATTGTTGTTCCTGTTCCTGTTGTTTTATGGACTACAGACTCTCAGTTTCTCTTCCAACACATTTACCTCTATGGACACTTCGTGGTTCGAACTCTGTTAGCCGTAGATGGCCTAGCTGTTAATAATCTCGTTCATAAAGCCCTACTCTTGTTATCTTTACCCCATAAAGATTCTCTTTTCTTTCTCTCAGGGTCGACCTGAGGATGGGTTCCCCTTTTGAGTCTTGGTTCCTCCCGAGGTTTCTTCCTCCAGCTGAGGGAGTTTTTCCTCGCCTCTGGCTTACTCACTAGGGGCTCGGACATGGACTCTGTAAAGCTGCTTTGTGACAATTTGGTTGTAAAAAGCACTATATTAAAAAAATTGAATTTAATTAATCTGAGGACCGATACATTCTTTTAACAAGTTTACAACAACTCAATTTACTATGTGCTCATTTCTTTAAGCATCTGTTTGTCTCACCTTTTGTTTTTTGTCTTTGTACATTTTTGCAAGGGTCAGGAAGTGCTCAATAAGGAACATGACATAGACTCCGCCCAATGCCGTCAGCCCTGTCCAAACCGACTTCAGAGAATCCTCATCATCTCTATGCCGACCATGCTCCAAGTTCTCACTGGCTTCGTGGTGATGCTTGTGGTGACTCTGAGACTGACAGAACAGACAGCTAATCAGACTCTCAAGGCGGATTGCAGTATTTAAAGGTTTGATTCCAAAGTGCGGTATATCAATTTCGAACAATTCTAGATATCATATTTAAAGAAACATAACGGCTGACGTATAATGGAAAACACATTTTTATTTCTCTAAGAGAATCGGTATAAATAATTTTGGAATTTCACTTCATATGTGAAATCTTCTGAATAGAAATGAACATATGTGACACAGATTGTAAGTAGTTTAGCGTGTGTATCATACATGTGGTATAAGGTGCAGGAAGGCATCTCCACTGAGTGTGCCCACAGCGAGGGCAACCAAGAAGCTGAGCAGGAAGTTGAAACAGACTCTGTTCATGAGTGGAATTAACACCACACCCACCAGAGCCAGTAAGCTGATTATAGTGATGGCGAGAAACCCACCAATCCAAGCTGCAACACACACACAATCACACGAATACATAGATATGACAAACAGACCTGTCTCTGTAATGTACACATACTTCGTTTGCATGTACAGTGGGGGAAATAATTATTTGATTATTTGAAAATTAACAGTCTCTAATTCATGAGGTAGTTTCATTTTTATGGAGAGAGACAGAATATCAACCAAAAATCAAGAAAAAACATGTTACATAAAAGTTATAAAATGATTTGCATGTCATTGATTGAAATAAGTATTTGATCCCCTACAACCCAGCCAGACTTCTGGCTCCCACAGACTGGCTCCCATGTCGCACACAGATTACAATCAATCTATTAATTAGACATTTCTGATCTTAACTCGTCATGTGTATAAAGCACATCTGTCCACAGAATAAGTTTCTTCCATTCCAACCTCTCCTCCACCGTGGGCAAGACCAAAGAGCTGTCAAAGGATGTAAAGGACAAGACTGTAGAACAGCACAAGGCTGGAATGGGTTACTTAGCCAGAAGGTGACAACAGTTGGTGCAATCTTAAGTTTGCCAGTGAACATCTAAATGATTAAGAGAAGGCCTGGGAGAAAATGCTGCGGTCAGATGAGACTAAAATCGAGCTCTTTGGCATCAACTCAACCTGCCGTGCTAGGAGGATGAGAAATTCTGAGTATGACCCGAAAAACACCATCCCCACAGTCAGGCATGGAGGTGGAAACATTATGCTTGGGGATGTTTTCCTTCTAAGGGTACAGGATGACTTCACCGCATTGAGGGGCAAACTGATGGGGCCATGTACCATAAAATCTTGGACAAGAACCTCCTTCCCTCATTCAGAACACTGAAGATGATTTGTATCCACAAAGAGTCTTCCAGCATTACAATGACCCAAAATATTTAGTGTTTTTTAGTGCAGCCAAGGTCTCGTTTAAAGCGCAAAGGTGATCGGGCATTTGCCGTGGCAGCACCAAGACTCTAGAATAACCTGCCTCCTAATATCCGAAATGCAGACTCACTAGAGTGTTTTAAGATTTGTTTAAAAACCCACTTATTTGATTTGGCTTTTAATTTGAGCTCAGCTTAGGCTCGAATGGGTTGCTTTGGAATGTGCTGTAAGGGTTTTATCTGTGCCTGCCTGTTCTTTTATTCTTCTATTCTGTTCTTTTATTTTGTCTATATTGTATTTGCTTTTCTTGATTTTACCTTATTGTGCCTGCCTGTTCTTTTATTCTGTTTTTTTATTGTGTCCATATTGTGTCTGCTTTTCTTGATTTTACCATATTGTAAAGCACACTGATCAACTCTGTTGTTGTAATAGTGCTATATAAATAAACTTGACATTGACATATGACCAAGGCAACAAAGGAGTGGCTAAAGAAGAAGCACATTAAGGTCATGGAGTGGCCTAGCCAGTCTCCAGACCTCAATCCTATAGAAAATCTGTGGAGGGAGCTAAAGCTTGGAGATGCCAAGCAGCAGCCAAGAAACCTAAAGCATTTCGAGAGTTTCTGTAAAGAGGAGTAGGCCAAAATCCCTCCTGAGATGTGTGCAAACCTGTTGACCGACTACAAGAAACGTCTTACTGCCGTGCTTGCCAACAAGGGTTTCTCCACCCAGTACTAAGTCATGTTTTGCTTGGTTATCAAATACTTATTTCACTCAGTGAAATGCAAATCAATTTATAACTCATGGAACATGTTTTTTCTTGATTTTTGGTTGATATTCTGTCTTTCTACCTCATAATTACATCATAAATTAAACACTGTTCATTTTTTTGTAAGTCAGCAAACTTACAAATTCAGCAGGGGCTCAAATTATTATTTCCCCCACTGTTTACACTTCAGACTTACCTATTTGGATGGGGGAACTCTTCTGGGCTTTGTCACTGATGTGATCATGATTATGATGGTGATGATTGTGCCGATGATTATGATAATCTGAAAAAGTGATACACATAAAATCATTACTGAGCACAAGACAGTAAAGTTGCGCGATTCTTAATTAAATGTGTGTCACCATTCTTATGATCATTCACCATACCAATTTAAAGAACAACTATAAAACTAAACTGTTCCTTAACAAAACCAGCAACATTTATAAATGGGAGCCAAGATACCGATATAAATAGATATTACAAACAAACTAATTTATAAAATAATGTGTTTATTTAATTAGTTTTAATCACCAATTTAAAAATCTGTAACAGACCAAAGAGAAACCAACCGCTCGCCCTGTGCTCTAAATTACGTGGCAGCCTACAGACGGTATTACGAAGAAACAAACACAGTGTACGTGTGCGTATGTGTGTGTGTGTGTTTTATCAGTACTTGACAGTAGTGCTGATACAGTGGCTCATATTCAGATGGTGGTACACAATGTTTGACCACATAATCCACGACTGTTATGCTTAAATGAAATGTGCCGTGTTTGAAGGACACCCTTTCTATTTTTGACACAAGTCACTCTAATGCTCCGCTGCAACAAAAATAGGCTACTGTTACCATTAAACCAGCTGCCTTTTACCATAACCCATTTATACTGGCCAAAAAATGAGGAGAACCTAATCCATGAAGAAATAAGCTGTTACAGTAAGAGATAAACTAGATGGATTTCCACAAGAAAATGCAATGTGTGATTGTGTGTGCTATAAAACCAGTGTTTGGAGACATCCACACATTGGTTCTATGTGCAAAAAAAATAAATAAATAAAAGATTGTGTGTGTGTGGGGGGGGATCTAGCACCATATATTTGGTACTTGGCGGCACTTTTGGTCTTATTGGCTTCCATAACCCTTTCGTCAAAGACTCTCTTTTCGACACACACTTTGTAGGCGACTCAACCATCTTCTATCTCCCCCCTGTATTACACAGAGGAATTGACCACATAAATCGATTTCTTAAATGATTACTTGGCCCCTGATCATCTGATCGATAAGCTGTGCACACACACAGAAGGGGGTATTAACGAATGTTCCAACATGACCTCTACTATGTTTTTAAATCTAATCACATTGAAATGAATCAGGATCACAATTTGAAATTGATTATTTTGTTCAGCCCTATATCAAAGGGTCTATATACATCATTTGAAGCATGTACTTACCTGATTGGTTCTCAGCATGCAGAAGACAGGACTTGGAATCAATCTGTGCAAGAAGAGCTGGGCAAAGGTAGCTAAAGTCTCGTACCGAGAGAATAACTTCCCGGGACATGCCATGAGACAGCAAAATAGTGGTGGCATTCTGGCACTGAGAAAGAAAGAGAAATGAAGAGATTTTAGTTAATGAAAGGGAACATACATCTAGCTGCTATGTGATGGCACTGAAGTTTTTGCACTTGAATGAAGTCACTGAATGACAAGCTTATTATTCAGTCAATGCTTAAAATTTGGAATTGCGATTAACCACATGATTTTCTGCAACTAATCGCATTGTTTTACACAAAATTCAATAATGAATTCAAAAGTAGTGTATTGTGGACTTTCATTTTAAAAGTACTGCTTTATGAACAAAAGTGCGATAATATGTGATTTGTGAACACTTTAAACAAATAAGGAGCTTTTTAACAGCAGTGTTCCCTTTAACACAGTTACACAGCTGCAGTTCAAATGTTTCTTGTTATTCTCAACTTAAACATTAATGTAATCAAATCAGTTATAAAACCAAAGAAATTCTGTATGAACTGTATGTATAAACTGTATGAACTGTATAGACTTAAAGGGAGCATTTTCGGCAGGGTAGCATGACTCGATAGACACTGCTGTCAATTTGCACTATGGTAGCATTTTTCAACAAGGCAGTATGAATCGTCCGGACACCGGCAGCCACGATCATAACAGTATATCATAATCTTCTGAGCAACAGCAAGTTCACATTTATAAATATGTTTTCCTTTTTTCTGAACAGGTACCAGCAGAAACATTTTTCTTTTATCAGGGAGCAGCAGTCAGTATATTCAGTAGCCAGTGTCCCAGTTAAACTGAGGTGAAGCGGTCGAGCACAGACAAACAAACTTTCAAAATAACAGTAATTTTAAAAACTGCGCTGAGGCACGATAAAATAATTCTCAAACTGTCGTTTTTTAACCATACTGCATGAACATTTGTCGTATTGCATGAACATTTATACACTAATTTTATCATGAATATGTTTGATGGATACATCTGTGTTTCTCGCTGTGATAGACTAAAGGAAAACATGAAAAGTAACAGAGCACTGGTATTCCTGCCCAATTTCTAATCAACCCGTGTGTAATTTGGTGCATTTCAGATGTGTGTGAGAGAGTGGCTATGTGTACCTCTTGACTGTAGTTAAGGCTTATCTGGCCATGCTCATGATCATCATGTTCATGGTCATGGTCATCCAGGTGCTGTGAGGTCATCTTCTCAGTCTGGTTAGAGTGTGTTGTATTGGCTTGAGGGGAGTCAGCATCCTGCATGAGGTCGTAGTTTGTGCTGCGATTGGCTCTGCGGGACTTGGTAGCATAAGAGGGTGTGGTCAGAAGTGCAGTAGAGTCAGGAGCTCTCTTCATGTACAAATTATGATGAGCATCTGATTGGCTCTTCTTCTCAGAAACAGAGTCAGGATGCACATTGGGTGTGGAGTCACTCTTCTCAACAGGAGAGCCACCGGTTTCCTTCTTGCTGGCAACAGATGGTGTCTGTGTGGCAGGTATGTGTGCATGCGCATGTAAGTGTGTGTGGTTACGTTCATTTCCGTGGTGCTTTACCATAACTTTTCTGATGCGGTCTAGCCCCACCCCCTCAAGCAGCTTCTGAAGTCCAGCCAATGATATGGTGCCATTTTGCCCGTACTTCAGGAAGAGTGCATGCAAGTGCCACTGCTGCGTCTGCTCGGCAAGACGACTGTCTGTCTCAATGGCCACAGGGCCACAGGGCCCACCTTCCACTGAGCATGCCCAGAACAGTAACAGTGACGTCACTTTCATGAGTTGTGCCCAGGCAGTGAACATCATCGCCTGTGAAAAAAATATAATTATGTATAAAGAATAATAATTATATATAATTTGGACACAAGAGCTAATGATCAGTTACGGCAGGCCGCCTTCTCTCATCAAATTTTACAAATTCATACCTCTTGTAGCCTAACAACAGATCCATTAGAAATTAATGACCATTTTAAACAATTTTACTCCTCCTTATATACCTCAGAGCTTGAGACTAATTCATCTTTGTTTGAAAGTTTTTGATCAACTGGATTTGATTAAAGCGGACTCGGTCTTGGTGCAGAGGTTGGAAGAGCCAATTACTGTGGACGAGCTTAAAATAGCCACACTATCCAATTCACAAATTTGGAATCAGTTTCGACGCCACTTCGGCCTGCAGGCATTTTCTTTTTCAGCTCCAATATCAGCCAATCCTGTTTTCGTCCCTCTTCGACTGATGGCGCATTCTCTGTGTGGTCCAATCTGGGCATTAAGACATTCAGTGATTTATATATTAATTACACATTTGCATCATTTCAGCAGCTTTCACAAGTTTTTGTGGCCAAGTACACATTTTTTTAGGTATTTGCAGGACCGTAGTTTTGTCTGCTATTTGATCCCCCATTTTCCGGGTCTCCTGGATGTCCCACCCATAGACTCCCCATTTCTTCCGATGAAAGGGCTGATTTCACGTCTTATCCAATCTTATCCACTCATTGCGTCCATCACATCTTCATAATAGTAAGGCTCAGGAGGAGGGAGACTTGGGGGAGGTCATTCCAGAGGAGACGTGGGATGCCATTCTATGTGGAGTTCATTCGTCATGTATCTGTGCTAAACTTAGCTTGATTCAGTGTAAAATTCTACACCGTACACACTTCACTAAAGTCAGGCTTTCCAAGATCTATAATGATGTTGACCCTACTTGTGAGAGGTGTCACCAAGCTCCAGCTACTCATATTCATATGTTTTGGTCATGCCCTACTTTACATGCCTATTGGCTACAGGTATTTAGTTCAATTTCCATCAGTGTTGCGGCTCAACTTGAACCAGCAGCACTCACAGCACTATTTGGGGTTTTGCCCCCTAATCTACTACTTCCAAAATATAAAGCAGATTTTGTGGCATTTGTTACTCTACAAGCTAGACGGTTGATTTTGCTGAGGTGGAAGTCTTCTGTTCCTCTCTCTCACTCCTCATGGATTAAGAATATTCTGTTTTTTTGCCAAAGTGGAAAAGATAAGGTGTACACTGAATGGTTCATTGCACAAGTTTAATAAGCCATATTTGCACATGTTCAAAAATTAGGGTTTGCAACCATCCCTGAGTAATTAAGATTTATTTTTATATTTTGTAGCCTTGGTGGGTTTGGAATGTTGTCTGTTTGTGTAACAATTCTGTATCTGGTTTAATTTTAACATTAGGTGACCAACATGTTTGACTATTTGCTGCATATGTGTTTTTTGTTGGCTTTTTTTGTTTGTTTTTTTTCCATGTCATTGGAAAATTCAATAAAAAATTCAGGGAAAAAAAGAGCTAATCTTATGCATCAAAAATGTATACCTGTAACAAAAGCAGACATTTCCATTTGCCACTTCCCAGTCAGTTTTACTTCTGAATGTAAAGTTTCCAGAAGTGGACAGATCCATTAATAAATAATAAATACTTCTGGTCTGGAATATGGAGTCCACAAAAAAAACAAACAAAAAAAAAAAAAAAGCAACATGACTGGGTGAGACCAGAAACTGGGAAGTCAGAGCAAGGTTTCTGCAAGCTGACATCTGACTCAAGTAAAATCAAGTAAAAACCTTAAGAAGGTATCACATCCGCAAAAGTTACTTACACTAATTAAAGGTACCATATGTTAACATATTATGTGCTATGCTTCTCTTTTTTTTATAAAAATGAAATTGTAAAGCTTAAAAGTGAGATGGTGTCAAAAAGCGAACAGGATAAATTAAAAACAAAAGACTGTCAATGATGAAAAGGTAACGAACTAAAAAAAAAAAAACATTCCTAACTACATAAAAGGACAGAAGTACTGGGTAATAAAACTGGAAAAGAACTACAAATAAACACAACTGTCCTTCAGTAAACAGACAGCATGTGAAGCGCCTCTCAGACACACATCTGCAACTTTAGACACGCACTTCAGAGTGCAGTATTTCCTGATTAGAGCTTTCAATGTTATAGCTGAATCCATTCTGCCACATACCCGTATTAGTTTTACATTGAAAACGAATAGAAAACAAAGCAGCTACGACATACGGACAAAAGTACAGGAACACACATCTTACTGAATTCAGGTGCTCCCCTAACTTCCAGTGAAGGGTAATTTTAATGCTTCCGCATACCGAGCCTTGACCTCAACCCCATCCAACACCTTTGGGATGAACTGGAACGGAGATTGTGAGCCAGACCATCTCGTCCAACATTAGTGCCTTACCTCATTAACACTGTACAGAATGAATTGGCACAAATTCCCACAGAAACACCCTAAAATATTGTGTAAAGCCGTTACAGCTGCAAATCGACCAAGTCCATAGTATTTGAATGCAGTTTAGTCCCTGTTGGTAGAATAGTCAGGCGTCCGAATACTTTTGTCCATATAGTGTCGAATCATATCCACCAAGCATCTCTATGTTACGTGTCATCTCAGAACAACGCAAGCAGCAGTGACAACAGTGGATCACCCACAATATATACACATAGGAATACATTATTAAATTGTACACTAATTACATATGCTCTCCAGCTCTACAGAGCGACAAAAAGTTACAAGATGCGAAACGAGAACAAAGCAGCGTGGCGTCCCCCGGTCTCGCGCCGCGGCCTGTACGGGGGGATCTGGCGAGGCACGTTTTTCACAAAATACACAAACACGTGTGAAACTGAGCTGACATGTTGTGATCACCAGCTGCTTACCAGGCCAGCCGAGGATCCGCACGGTCGAATTAAAGCGCCTTTTTGTGGCTTTGTTTTCGGCCCGTGTGCAAAAACACGTCACCCGGAAATTAGGCGCAAAAACACGAAGACACATTAGACATCGAATTTTACATGATAAAATGACCCTAATTACTATCATTACTCACCGATCCAGTGGCAGTTCTGCTTTCCTGATATTTTTTATAAACAAGATGTAACGGATCTCTAACGTGTTATTGAACTTCCTCGTCTTCTGGTCGGGAGTAAAACACCTCAGACAGTCGCCCCTCACAGGGAGTGGAGAGAAATTCACTAACAGAACATATACTATATGGACAAAGGTATTGGGACGCCTGACTATTACACCAATAGGGACTTTAATGACATTGCATTCAAATACATAGACTTTAATATATAGTTGGCCTCCCCTGTGCAGCCGTAACAGCTTCCACTCTTCTTGGAAGGCTTCCCACAATGCCCATTCATTCTATAGAGCATTTATGATGTCAGGCACTGATGTTGGCCGAGAGGGCCTGGCTCGCAATCTCCACTCCAATTGGAAGCACGGTGTTGTCCAAAATGTCTTACTATGCCTAAGCATTAAGATTGCCCTTCACTGGAAGTAAGGGACCTAGTCCAAACACTGATTCATATGCTGCATTTTGTCTTGTTATACTGTTGCACACGATGGTATAGAAATAAAATGCAATATTATTTACAGAGACACCAGATCCACTCATGTCATTCTCATTGACCTTAAAGGGCAGATTTGGTGTTTCTATAGCCCCAAGGACAGTTATAGTCATGTGAAAAAACAAGGACACCCTATGAAAGCTTGTGTGTTTTTGTAACATTCTTGGACATGTGAATATTTTATATCAATCGTAACAATACTAGGAGATTCAAGTAATATAACTAAACAATTAAAACTGACATTTTAAATTAAAAAAGACTTTTCAAAATCTTCTGTAAAATGTAATTCTACAAAAATGCAATTTCTGGTGAATAAGTCAGGACACCCTCACATTTATTCCCACATGAAATGGCTTAAATCACACACAGGTGTATCACATCAGGTGCACATGATTAGAACATTGTTATTCAGAATTTTGAAGGCTTGCCCTATTTAAATCTCAGACAGTTAGTTTGGTGTGCTCCTCACGGTTGAAATAAGAATGAACACCATGGTGAAATTGAAAGAGCTGTCCGAAACCTTCAGAAAGATGACTGCTTATGAGTCTGGTAAGAAACTGAAAAAGATCTTAAAAGAATTCAACAGTTCCACTGTCTGGAAAATATACAAGTGGAGGACACTCAAAACAACTGCCCACATGCCCAGGTCTGGCTATCAAAGCAAGTTCACCCTGATTGCAGACTGCATGATGCTAAAAGAAATCTCCAAAAACCCTAAAATGTAATCACTGGGCCTACAGCATGCTCTTGCTACTGTTGATGTGAAAGTGCATGTTTCTACAATCAGAAAGAGACTGCATGAGTGTTACTTGCCTGGTGCAAGGAGGAATACTTTGCTCTCTAAGAGAACCATGAAGGCCAGACTGAAGGTTGCCAGACAAAATGTAGAAAAAGACCAGGACTTCTGGAATGTTTTTGGACTGATTAGTCTAAAACTCATACCAACTGTGAAGCATGGAGGTGGTAGTGTCATGGTTTGGGGATTCTGTGCCTCAGCAGGACCTAACCAGCTTGTCATCATAGGATCCACCATGAATTCTCCTGTGTATCAAAGGGTGCTTGCAGAACATGCAATATCAGTTGTAAGAAAATGAAAGCTAAAGTGGAGCTGGACCCTGCAACATGACAATGACTCAAAACAGTAAATCTACCAAAGGCTGAAAACTAAGAAATGGAGAGTCCTGGAATAGCAGAATCAAAGCCCAAATCTTAATCCCACTGAGATGTTGTGGGGTGACTTGAAATGCATTGTACATGCAAGATGTACTTTGACCCCTCAAACATCTCTTGGCTGAAAGAATTCTGCAATGAGGAGTGGGGCAAATGTTCATCAGACCAATGTCAAAGACTGGTAGATGGCTACAAGAAGCATCTCACTGCAGTTATTTCAGCCAAACACTAGCTATTATGGTGTAGGGTGTCCTAACTTTTCCTCTGTTAGAATATGCATTTAAATAAGTAGGTTTAATTTGTTGTTCACCTGCAATTAAATTATTTTCTTTTCCTGAGATAAAAATATTAGACATTGATTATGGGAACATTTCTTAATAAAGAACTGTATATTTAATGGTGTCCTCATTTTTTCACGTGACTGTATACCTGGAGCTCTGAACATATTTACCTATACTAAACATGTACTGTAGACACATACATAAACCCCATTTCCCAAGTTCTTTCTAAAAATGCAATTAAAAACTAAAATAAGTAATTCACATGAACCTTTAACAGGCAAAAGGACAAATATGTTCATTGTTTTCACTGACAAACTTAATTCTATTTGGTAAACATAAAAAAATTTATAAACTGATGCCTGCAACACCTAGCATAAACTTGGACCGAGGCAAAGACTGAAAGGGTTATATAAGTAACTCTCTGACAGTTTCCTCTGTTAACAGGTTCATTGGTAACAGGTTTAGGTGTCAAAATTGTTTATAAAAGGAGCATCCACTAAATGTTCAGATGGGCCGTGACTCACCAGTTTGAACTTTGCAAGACAACTTAAAAATTGTGTTTCTCAGCGCAAGATAGCAAAGAATTTAGGTCTGTCACCATCTACAGTTAATAACGTTGTGAAAAGATTCAAAGAGAAAGCTACACATCAATTTTGCCGGGGTGTTTTCTGGGCCCAGTACTAAACTTGCCTCTGTCACAACTTTTTGAAGTGTTACAGGAATCAATTTAGAAAATGTTACCAAATAGAATTAACTTTCTCAGTGAAAACACTGAAAATCTTTTCTTTGTCCTTTTGCATGTTAAAGGTTCACATGCAAAAGGAAAACTTGTAAACACTGACTGTTCACATAAAGGATAAACAGTGTCACTGGTTTTAAACACAGTGGGGGAAAAATGAGAAGCGACACAGGAAATTTGTGCATAAAACTGACTATGAACTGATTTCCCATAAATCTTTAAAAAAATGGACGGGGACTGATAGAAATCAAAGAGCCTCTGTTTAAATCAGTTACTTAAAACTGATGCCAGAAAAAGCCAGAAACAATCGCGTCTTTAATCACCGTTAAAAGCAGGGGTGCCCAAATCCAGTCCTGAAGGAGTAGCATGGTGGTTCCTCTTCTCAAACCTGCCAAGACTTGGTACTTCACAGCGTTGCTCACTCATAGCATAATGATATTCACTCCTGTCCCAGATATTAGAAAATTGGCACTGACAAATCATGCTTCATACATCAGACAAGTCTTACTCATTTAGTCTAACCCAAGTTGATCTTATATCCACATAGGTCTAGGGTTCTTATATTATTTATTCCTTTTTACTTTGTATATACACCCATAACCCTGTCCAGCACATAGATACACAAAGATTAAGGTTATATGAAATCAAATTGACATGATTCACATTGTTGTAACAAAAATATCTGCATTCATATTGTACCATGCATAACATTTTAAATTTCATTTCAGCATGTTACTAAACTGCTATAAAATTCAGTCATGCTTTAAATTTATCATTAGCAACCCCTCTCTAAGCCATGTGGTCGGATTATTTGGTTGAGTTTTTTTGTGCAGGTATTTATAGTTTCTGAAAAAAAAAAACTAAACGCTGTGAAGCACCATTCTCTCTGTCCTTAACAAATCAGTTCTGCAGCCCTCCTCAGCACTTATTTCAGTCTGTATCTGAAAGAGATATGATTGGCAGGTGGCAGGATGCCCAGGCCGGCTCTGCTGGTGTCAAGTGTTGCCTTCAGTTGGCCAGCAAGCAGCTGTATTTCACACATCAGCAGAGTGATACACACAAACTGTTTCATCTCGTTAATGGCAAAAAATCGTCCAGGACACATTGTGGCCCCTGATCCAAATGGCATGCGATAATAGCGAACCTTCTGATCACCTTTATAGAAATCCGTCTTCTCCTTTCCATCCTCCACATACCGATCAAACTGGTACTGCTGCAGGACCATAAACATAAAATTACATTCATGCCATTCACATAAGATTTGTTCTGTTCTGACTTTTGTTCTGTTTTGACTCTTGTCAGAAAATCTGGCAGGTTTTGTCACTCTATGTGCCCAAAAAACACTTTCATTTTAATGTCAACTTGGGTTTTTGCTGGCAGAAAGACATTTACTGCTTAGACTAATGGCTTTAAACTACTTGCTGTTTTCTTTCTTCCTCTTTCTTTCATCCCTAAATTAGTATATATGGTGAAAGTAAAAAGTATTAAATATCTGCAGGTATTCAAAACAAGTAAATATTCAAATAAAATATTCTGTGACTGTGGAGTGACATGACTTTGTTTGGATGTTTTCATTAAAACAGTACATTTAAATATGCAGGAACTTCTGGGCTGGCGAAAGAAATGTATGTTCTGAAATAAAAAAAAAATGTCCAGGCCTTTGAAGTTTGTTCTGTGTACTTTGAAGGTTATAACTAAAATGTAAGAAGTAAAAAGTATGTTTTTTTCATCTGCATTTCAGCACTGCATCTTTTAAAAACTGCCGCTTTGGACAGCTCAACATGCCTTGAGGACAACCCCAACAGAATTAGCCGGCTCTTACCAAGCCATTTATGGGAAAGGACATCTGAACATGTAGCAGCAAACCACAACAAACAGTAACACACGTCTTTTTATATAACTGATCTGAACTTTAGTGTCCTAAAGTCCATTTTATGAATCTGATCATTTTTTTCCTTTTTGTTTTTGTTTCCAGACCCCATACCCTTGATGTTACTGATTTCTTTCCAACACACGTTTTAAAGGAGGCTTGACAGTCTTCTATCTCTCCGTATATATGGGACTGAACCACAAAAAAAGATTTTTTAAAATGATCAATACCCCAGATCACCTGATCGATTATCTGTGTACATGTGTACATTAACAGACGTTTTGACATTGTAACCATGCCCATATTGAAAAATTCCAGCTATAAAAGGAATAACAAAAATAAAAATAGAAATCACACTGCTGACACAATCACACTACTATTAATAAGGTCAAGGTGTGTAATTCAGGGGGCCAAAGGTGGTTTTAACCAGATTATTTCACAGTCAGTAAATCAAACAGTTGTAGCTACCTGTGGGTTTGGGTAGATGTCAGGATCCAGGTGTGTGCTCTGGGGGTGCAGTGCAACAATGTCTCCTTTACGCACACACACAGAGCACTCGGAGTCAAGACGCAGACAGAAGTCCTCCTGAACCACTCGGATATTCATCGAAACAGAGGACAGACGGAGGCTCTCATTAATAGCACTTTCTACAGACGAGAAAGAGATGACAGACACAGGAAGGAAATAGAAAAAAATGAGAATGAAAGAAAGGAATGTGTTTGAGGATTCTGCAAAAAAAATTCTGCATTCTGCTCCCTTTTAATAATTTTTACACTTTGCAGTATTACAAAAAAAAACAAAAACAAAACAAAAATCAAACCCATCAAACATGTCAGTGCTGGTTACCGAGATAAATCATTCTGTCAAGTTGCTCTCTGGTTAGTGCGACATTCTGAGTGCGGATATGCTCATCCTGATTTCTGATCACTTCCATGATTTCCGTCCTCACTGCCTCGAGGGCCTGTGGGTGAGAAAGGAGGTGGTACACACACCAGAAGCATGCTGGGATTGTGTTCCCTACCGATGCCCAGAGTATGGCAAAATGATGAGCTAGAAGAGAGAAAGAGAGAGAGAGAAAGAGAGAAAGAGTGTTGGAGAAAGAAATAAAGATATATAGTGTTAAAGAATAATGTGGAAAAAAACAGCAGAGTGTGTGACTGATTTACAGGCTCCTCCATATCTGGCTCACTTAGTTAAAATGGGTAAAAAAAAAAAGGTAATGGGGAAAAAAAAGCTTTGTGGTCATATAGTTCAATTTTACATTGAAACTGCAAGATCAGTCTAGCATTTCACTGATGTTCGTCTGAGACAACAAGTAGTGGCTATAAAACTGGGACCTAATTGATAAGACTCATTGTTATGTTGTCAAAGAGAGGTTGCACAGAGTAGTGAATGAGGGAGCTAATAACTGTGACATGCAGTTTTTAATTTTGTTATTAACGGGCATTTGCTTTCTAAGACCAGACCAATTGTATTGCAAGCTAATAAAGATACACAATATGGACAAAAGTATTGGGACAATGCATTCAAATACATAGCACAGTTTTTGCGCTTACATTAAAGCCAGTTTGGAACTCTTTAGCAATGGAATCAGCAGAGATGGCTATTTGAATTCAGCAAGAATCAGAGGCTACCAGAAACCAAATATCATGATGCCAATTATGTTTCTTTGAGCATGAAATTTTCATAGACAGACTCATAGACAGGCAGATAGGTGAGAGTGAGAAGTCCATGAGAAGTGATGTGAACTAAAGTCCATCCTGGTCAGTATTGGGTTAATTTTAACATTAATAACATATTAAGATATTAAGCCTTTCACTGGGTCCTACTGGCCAACATTTGGGCACCCCTGTGCAACAGACAGGGATTTGTTGGTTTTCTAAATGAAAGTACGTACACATATACTACAAGGAACACATTTATGCACATTTAATGCACCATTTGTGTTTATTTCCTGAATTTACTTATTTATAAACAAATATGGCATGTACCATATAAGTAAACACAGAAATATTACACTAAATTATACACTATTCGTTTATTAGTCTGTACTGGCCAGCGCCATTTTCTATGCTGGGGTGGCAGCCTGAAAGTGGAACACGAAGAGACTTAACAAACTAATCAAGAAAGCTGGTTCAGTGGTGAGTGAGGAACTGGACAGTGTGGAAACCCTGGTTGAAAGGAAAACATTGTCTAGACTTCAGTCCATTATGGACAATGCTGATCACCCACCCCACAGTGTGGTGGCTGAACTGAAAAGAACCATTAGCCACAGACTCACCATCATAAAGTGCCCTGCCAAACGCCACAGGAAA
This sequence comes from Alestes dentex, assembly GCA_037576975.1. Lineage (NCBI taxonomy): Eukaryota > Metazoa > Chordata > Actinopteri > Characiformes > Alestidae > Alestes > Alestes dentex. The sequence goes on along the minus strand of JBBIGA010131757.1, from coordinate 4,832 downwards.
TCCTTCCTTCCCATCAGACTCTACAACTCCCTCTGCCCCAAATGCACACACTAATCTGTGCAATAAAATGCTACTTTGTTGTGCAATTTCATACCAGGTTTATATCACAATCATTATGTGTATTACTATGTGCATTATAATCTTGCTATGATATACAATAGTCTGCCATGTGCAATAATATTGTAAAGGTTTCTAAATAGGTGCTAAGTCATTTCATTACATGCAATATCTTATTATGTGCACTAGTCTTACCATGTGAATATCACTACTTATGTCAATATTACTGATCTACTACTTATATTAAGATTGATTCTGATTCTAGAGCACGTAGTACCTTAATGTACATGTATTAGGATGTACATGTATGTGTCTGCATAGGTTACCTGCTCTGTCCAAGTCTTCAAGTGTGTCATATTGTTGGAACAGTTCAGCACGAGTCTGTACAAACTCTGACGGCCTGTTCCATTTTGCCATTCTATGGGGATGAAAAAACCTGATCAGTTCCTCCCGAATGGATTTGGTTTGTCCCAGCAGGCCAATGGGTATGCGAGCAATCAGCAGAGGAAACATGCTGTCAAACTTCCTAAATTTTTCACGCAGACTGTCTATACAGCTGATCCATTCTGAGTATGCCTTTGGACCTTTGTCTGTGTGATAGGGTCGCCCATATAGTGTGAGAAATGTTGCCTCAAACATCACTTTCTCACAGAATTCGTACAGGTCCTCCACCACCCAATCACATTCTGGCCTTGCAACCTGGGTAGAGACTAAGCAATGTCGTAAGATGCACTGTAGATTATCCAACATTGTGTGTGTGAGGGGGTTTAGGGCATGGCCCTGAAGAAGAAGGTATAATTTCTGGATTCTGTCACTCATTCCAGGAAACCGTCCAGACCGAACCGCTGGGTAGCCGAATGTTGTGGATGCTGCTGCATCCGAAAACTCGTGGAAGTCCAGCTGCTTCCCATGTTTAATGACGGCTGGGTACAGGAGGGGGTTCATAACGAACGTCATGTATTTACCTACAAGAGAATACACACACACACACACACACACACACACACACACAACATGCATAAAATATATGTAAATATATATATAACACAGTGTCAATGCAGGATGTTACTACACGGACAACAGTAAAGTAAATCAGTAAAGTGGCCTATTATAGTCATGTGTGATCACAGCACAGCACACAGTGTGAACAATGTGAAATTCTTTTTCTGCATTTAACCCATTTGACCCATTCACCAAGTCAAGTAGTGGACAGCCACTGACACGGTGCCCGGGAAGTAGTGTGTGGGAATGGTATCTTGCTCAAGGGAGGGATGGATGCAATGGATGGATCTGAGATGGATTGATGGATGGGAAGGATGGATGGATGGATATATTGGATTGGGAGGTATTAGATTAGAAAGAAGGGAGGGATGGAGGAATGGATGGATGGATGAGGGAGGGAGGACGGGAGAGAAGGAGAGAGAGATTGATGGATGGATGGAGTAATTGAAGGATGGGTGGATAGATAGATGAATGGATTAGGGAGGTAGAGTTGGATGGATGGATTAGGGAAGGATTGATGGATGGATGGATGGGTTGGATTGGAATGGTATCTTGCTCAAGGGTACCACTGGCAGTCCTGGGATTGGAACCCACGACCTTCCGATCGCAGGGGCAACTCCCTGACCACAAGGACTTCAGCTGCTCAAATGCACCCACTACATAGAAAGACAAATACATATTTAAGAGTTCAGTGGAGCAAAAAAAACAAAGGCAGAGGTGACATGGTTACATGGTCATCCTTCAGGCTACATCCTTCAGGGTGAGTGCAGGTGAGGCATACAATGACATTGCCCCAGTGAAATTGAGCACTCTTGTCACATGACTTAAATATACATCCTGCTCAAAAACATAAAGGCCAAAACCAACCAATGGAGAAAACAAGAGTAAGTTATGTGTAGAGTGCTTTCAAACTTGCGATTTTTCATACAGTTAGATTGCTCCTCTCTTTAACTGTAAGTTTAGTCAAATATCTGCAACTGTAAACGTGAAAATTACTTTTGGAACACTTTCAGCTGAAATATCTGTTTAACACTAAATGATAACAAGGAGCTAAATCGTGCTGCTAAATTTTAAGGTTATGCCACATGAAGTAACTAACCCTTTTCATAGGTCTCTAATACTACATGGTAAGAGGCCACAATATTGTGAAATTCTGCACTACTTTATTAACAGCTCTTAATTTTAGGTCTTAGCTTACTAGTATAAAGGGGCGTATTTTCTTGAGGACTACAAAGCACAGATGTAAGTCACTCTGGATAAGAGTGTTTGGCAAATGCTGTAAATGTAAAAGTACTGAGGTACAGACATTAGTGTGTCATCAGGGCCCATTTCACTGTTGGTATACTTTCAGTTTGCTTTGTTCATTTAAGAATACAGACTCATCATTTTTCCTACAAAGGATTCAGCAAAGGCACTGTGAAATAAATAACTATTATTATTTGTAGCTCTTTCTACAAATAGAAAGGGCTGCTCGGCCCGCTGCTCGGCCGTTCTCCAGACCCCCCTCCCTCTGTGGTTTTCGCAAACCCACTTATGGGGGAAGACTATAGTGAAAGTTCTCCCAGGTTCAAGGATCATTTCGAAGACCTAAAAATAGAAGAAATTGGGGTGTTATTGTTCTTTATGGGCATTTGCCCTTTTTAAAACCCCAGAATCAGTTATTACATGTCTGTTTAATTACAATAACTTTGGTTCTACGTGACATAAGAATACCAAACAAAGCTCAGCATGATGTCTGACACCTTGAGCATCAACACAAACTGGGGGGACTTCCATATCAGGAGTTGTTTGACCATATGACGACAATTCACCGTTTGTTGCACTGCAAGCACGGATCCGTGCTGCTTGCATTCTAATGGTTAAATCAAACAATCTGGGTAGCTGTTGAATTCATGTGTTAGCAATATTATCTTCAGGGTTAAACTAAAGAAGCAAAGTCTGACTTCAAACATGTCTTGGTTGATTGACTACATCTGGGGTAAGCGTAAGATTGTGTAAATTAGATTTTTTGTTAAATAATTCTTTTAACGGGAAAGACATCCGGCTTGTTGGTTGGTCACTGGGGAGTGTTTAATGCACTTTGTAGATTCCAGCAGTACGTACGTATATATATATTTATATATATATATAGATATATGGATAGATAGATAGATAGATCGATAGATATAGACATATAGATAGATAGATATAGAATAGTTACCAGCTGTAAAGAGACAGAGGTCTGCTGCTGGAATCTACTAAGTGCATTAAACACTCCCCAGTGACCAACCAACAAGTGGGATGTCTTTCCCATTAAAATAATTACTTAGCAAAAAATCTAATTTACACAATCTTACACTTACCCCAGATGTAGTCAATCAACCAAGACATGTTTGGAGTCAGACTTTGCTTCTTTAGTTTAACCCTGAAGATAATATTGCTAACACATGAATTCAACAGCTACCCAGATTGTTTCCATCAAAAACACCCCAAAACTTATCTTAACCCACTAAACCAAATCCAGGTCTTCCTTAAAAAGCCCAAAGGTCCACTTATGACACCTGTGAGATTTTATGTAAGAAACCCAATGAATGGATGGTGAGAATGAATGGATGGATGGATAGAATAGGGATGAATGGATGAATGAGGGATGGAAGAATGGTTGGAGGGAGGGGTGGAAGAATGGATAAGGGAAGAAGGGATGAATGGATGGATGAATTAGGGATGCATGGATTAGGGATGGATGGATGGATGGATAAAAGGGAATGGGTGGGATTGGAGGGATTAGATGTCGAGAGATTGGATTAGGAGAAAGGAAGGGATTGGATTAGGAGGGAGGAAGGGATTGGAAGGATGGACTGTATTGCGAGGAACTGAATTGGATGGATGGATGGATGGATGGATGAGATTGCGAGGGATTGGATGAGGGTAGGAGGGATGGATTGGGAGGTATTGGATTACGAGGGTAGGAGGGATGGATGCAATGGATGGATCTGAGATGGATTGATGGATGGGAAGGATGGATGGATGGATATATTGGATTGGAAGGTATTAGATTAGAAAGAAGGGAGGGATGGAGGAATAGATGGATGGATGAGGGAGAGAGGACGGGAGGGAAGGAGAGAGGGATTGATGGATGGATGGATGGATGGATGGAGTAATTGAAGGATGGGTGGATGGATGGATGAATGGATTAGGGAGGTAGAGTTGGGTGGATGGATTAGGGAAGGATTGATGGATGGATGGATGGATGGATGGATGGATGGATGGGTTGGATTGGAATGGACAGTTGGTGGATGGATGGATGGTTGAATGGATGGACAAATGGAGGGAGGGAGGAAGGGAAAGAGGATGTATGGATGGATGAGGGATGGATGAATGGATATATGGAGGGAGGGATGGATAGATAGATGGAGAAAGGGAGGGAGGAAGGGTGGATTGAGGGAGGGATGGAGGGATAGGTGAAATGATGAAGGGGTGGATGGTTAGATGGATGGTGGTATTAGGGAGGGATAGATGGATGGATAGATGAACTGGACTGAATTAGGAGGGGGTGGACTGGGAGGAAGGGAAGAATTGGATGTACCAGGGATGACAGAAGACTACAATAAATAGACAATATAGCAGTGTAACAGCAATGTGAATGGGATGTTACAGAATTTACAGAAACATTAGCTAAATATGACTCTGTCTTGGCCACACATTTCAGTCATCAGTTGTGTTTTCTGGTATGTCCCACTCTATCCAAAATGACTTGATCTCCGCTGTTGCAGCCACTGTTTCTGATCATATCA
>JBBIGA010131741.1:0-22315 GCA_037576975.1 Alestes dentex | reverse complement strand
ATATATATATATATATATATATATATATATATATATATATATATGCACGCACATACATACATATACATATATATGTGTGTATACACACACACACACTTTTCAGGTGGATTTTCAGAAGAAACACTGTCTCAAAAGAAAAGCACCGTGGAAAGTATCTCAGTCTGTGATGAAAGTGCACTTGGAGAGCACAAAGGCCAGTGAATGGAATGAATGATGGCTGGCTGTAATCTCCTGCGTTAATCGGAGCTATGAGTTTAATCCAGCAGGAGCTCACCGGGCTCCTTGAGACAGGTTAATGTGTGATGGACATAGATAACGATCACATGAGCAATGCCAAGTTGACAAGCAGCCTCGAGGGAGCTGCAGAGGCAAACTGGATTACTGACCTTGATGAGCATGTCCACCTGCATCAACTGAAATAATGCCTAAATAATCTTTACTACTATTGGCATTTGGACCAAGACACGAACACCTTGCCCGAGCGGAACCCTCAGAGAACAGCCATGTACACACAGTGACGACAAATAAGCATTCAAACACTTTTCGGTTCAGAAATTTACCAGAGTCTCTTGTGCAAAAACAAATAGAAACAAAGCGCACATATTTATAAGTATAGCAAATATGTATACGCAATTTGGCTTATATATACACACCATATGGACAAAAGTATTGCCTTACCACTACACCAACAGGGACTTTAGTTACACTGCAATCAAATACATAGACTTTAATATGCAGTTGGCCCCCCTCTGCAGCTATAACAGCTTCCACTCTTCTTGGAAGGCTTTCCACCAGATTTTAGAGTTTCTGGTAGAATTTGTGCCCATTCATTCTGTAGAGCTTTTATGAGGTCAAACACTGATGTTGGACGAGAAGGCCTGGATCACAATCTCTGTTCCAGTTCATCCTAAAGGTGTTGGATGGGGTTGAGGTCAGGGCTTGTGTGGGCTAGTCAAGTTCTTACACACCGAATTCATACGGCGATGGAGCTTGCTTTGTGCACTGGGGTACAGTCAGGCTGAAAAACAAGTGTGTCTCAATACTTTAGTCCATATAGTACACACATACACACACACACACACACACACACACACACACACACACACACACACACACACACACACACACACACACGTGTGTGCGCGCACACGCTATCAATTATTTAATGGTGCAAAAAAGAAATAAAAATGTACTTGTACAAACTGCACCTGGTGTCAGTATAAAGGATGTTTGGTTTGGAAGATTTCAGGCAACAAGTGGGAACTATGGTGAAGGTAAAGGAGACATCTCACATTCGCAGGGACAACTTTACTCAATAATACTCAGATGGAAAATGACACTGACGCCCAGCAAAGACCTTCATCACAGTCAGAGCAAGCAGTTTGGTAACTCGCAAGTGGAAAGTTCCTGGAACTGACTGTTCCCAGACAGGTATACCATGCGAGCTTTGCATTTGCCTTGTTTCAACACTGAAATTTTATCAGAAGGGTAGGAGTGGTATCATGCCATCAGTTAAAAAGCTTTATACTGCATTCCAAAATGCCAAAAAGAATCTACAGGACACACAAAATAAAAAGCGACTCACTGACATCAAACCATATCTTATCTTAGCTATAAACTTGTTCTCAGTCTCACCAGACAGTCCACGTTTTTTGCTGTCCACACTTCCAAGTCATTAAAACAATGAATACCCTGAATACCTGTTTCAGGTGTGTTGGAAGCTGGGTGTCCTTAAAACAGTTCAGCAACCTGATTTCGATACCAATTACTGAATATTGCACTTCTTTTTAATAAAAAAAAAAAGCAAAAATCATGTGGTCTCATGCCATCTCTAGTTAAAACGCATTTCTGTGCTTTGAAATGCATTCCAGAATGCCTAAAAAAATTATAATAATAAAAAAACCCACAGAATAAAAATATTACACTGTTAATAGCATTGCATTTGTAAAAAGGAGCATCTGGCAGAAAACAGAGAAGAATCCACTCAAATGTCTGAGCGTCTGTGTTTAGAAACTGTCTGGATTCCATTCTACTAATGGCCTGATTCAACAGGAGCTTTGAGAAGAAGTGATTTCCTAGTATTGTTGCAGGTCTGCGGCCCTGATTAATTTTGCTGAGTGCTGGTAAATAAAGGAACATCAAGAAGAGACTTTAAAGCAAAATTAGAAAATATGATTTATGAGAGATGACTTAAAAAGGACAAAAGGCACAGAATTAAGTGCAAATACTTTCAAGAAAAATGTTTCTTAATATAAATGACTTCACGTTAACACCATCATCCACAACACAGGTTACACCACCACACATTTCTCCCTTTGCACCAACACACACTTCAAGGCCTTGCCAAGGTTATAGAGCAGGCTGCAATCTAACTGGCACAGAACTCAAATAAAACTGAACTGAGTAGCTGCAACAACTGTGAGGTGACTTTCACTCCAATCAAAATTCCTAACGAGGTTAAACTGATATGATCAAAAGCAAAGTCAGTTTACTGGCTGATTCAATCAGAGTACTTCTCAAACACTGCTCACCATCCACTAAACCCTGAACATCCCAACATAAGCCAAAGGCATCCAGCGGAGGGATGATAAAGGGAGATAACACACATACACACTATGCCAAGGCCAATATGACCGACTATCAGAAGACCAAACAATGCCACCAGTATTTTTCATAAGGACCAGCCATATCTTATACAAGGGGTTCCTTGGGTTGCAACAGTCTTGACATCTGACATTTCTCCTACGCCATTAGCCTCGTACTTACGGACTACGTGGGCGAACTAGTTTAGTTGTGCGTGGTGGAAGAATACGCAGTAATGCGACACGTGAGGGAGTTTTCCTTTTCTTTTTTTCTGGGGCTCAGTTGTGTTTTTATGATTTTATAGCTGTATTAGGATCGGTAAGTGACTGAGGCTTGGGTGTGTTTTGACTTACATCAAAATGACATCACTGTTGACGGAACAGATCTGTGTTATAACTCGAGGACCCCCTGTATCTTATCTTAGCTGTAAACCAGTTCTCAGTCCACTTTTTTTTTTTTTTTGCTGTGCACACTTCCCCAAGTCGTTACAAACACCAAATTCCCCAGAATACCTGTTTCAGGAGTGTTGGGAGCTGGATGTCCTAAAAACATCAAAAACATTGATACCAACTGCTGAACAATATGATGTAGCTTTTAGTTCAAAAAAGGGATCTGGCTTAAACCTGAGGTGCTGAAAGTTAGAGCATTTGCTCACTGCAATTGACTGCAGACTCAATTAGCTCTGAAGTTAATAACATGATTACAGAATATAATTTACATAGCAAATCAGAACAAGCAAGCTTTTTGCCTCAAAGAAACTAAGACTAACTACTTAGGTAGTGCAGTTTGGTTTTAAATGGTTTTAAATTTTTAGTATTGAAGTAGGTCAGTCATTGTGAACTATCTGGGATACTGACTTGAGAACCACTGACTTAAGACAATCAAGCAATGTGTTACTTTTTTTTTTTATGGCTCAACAATAAAAAAAAAAAAATGGACTTGCACAGTCAAGCAAACCAGCAATAGTATTTCAAATAAAATCAGAATCAAAAACTGATCCTGGAGGAATCTAAGTAACTTTACTGATTTTATTAACTTAATTACATTAACTTTAATAACTTAATTGATTTTATTCACTTTATTATAGAACACAATACTGATCCCCGAAAATAAATGTCCCAAAATACTAAAAAAATAAAAAATAAAAAAGACCAAGAAGAAAAGCTTTAAAAGACCATAGCAGAAAAAAGTGGTAAAAACACGAGAAATCTCTCATATTCTGTTTCTCCCTGTTAGAGAAATCCAAAAACACATTACCGTGCAAATTGGCAGATAATCATTACAGAGACATCAAGACATTTTTAATTCAATTTTTTTAAATCAAGTAATCCCTAAATGTCATTAGAAGATTTGTTTTTCAAATGCGATTCCTCATTGTTCCGAAGCATTAAGTTCTTGGCATCCCGTGCCAATGCTCCAGTCGCACAAACCCAACCCTGAAGGAAAGGCGGCATAACAGGTTTTATGGGTGCAGCACAATGTTCCGTGGGAGTTTCTCAGCTCATCCTCCAGGCATGTCTTGCCCTGTTGTCAAGGCTGAAAGGGCAGCGAGGTCACAGGACCACGGCAATGTAGAAGAGAAAAAACTGAACAGGAAAAGAGAGGCGATGATCCAATTACTACTCGTGGCATGAACACCCTGCCTGACGACACATTCTCTGGGAAAGCACCCAAAAGTATCGTCGGCGTGAAAAAGCCCTGCACCTGTTGTCCTGACCTCCATTTTACCAACTTGTTTCAACAGCCCAAATTCCACTGGCAAGAAGGCATGGAGGACAGTACTTGAGTTCTTGTGCTTAAAGGAGAGACCAATCAAGGAAACCGTATTTGTGACTGGAAACCATCTTACTGAAAGTCGTAGCCTACTAGAGGAGGTACAGTGGCCCACTGACTGTAACAACGTGAAGCATTTGTAATTGAGTACACACAGCTTTGCTTCAAAATCGATCATACAGCTTTCTTACTCAAGCAGTGACAAGCAGCACGCACTTACCTAAAGTGGAGTAATCAAGTGGGACACGGTTTTGGATGGTTGTGATGGTGTGGAACTGTAATGGGGTGTGATGGTCCTCAGGAGTATTTTGCGGAAAACACAATCAATGATCAAAATCCAGACACGTGTTTGTGTCTTAAAATAAAGTGGAAGGAAAATGGTGGGAGGGCCAATGCTATGAACGCTCTCAAACTACTTCATTTTTTTTAAGCTGTTCATGAATTCCAAAACCTCAGCACAGTGCTGTGTGAGCCTACAGAGTTCTAGACCAATCTACACTCTTTACAGGCTCAAATTCTCAGAAGAGACACTGGACACATCTACAGCGTCACTGGATAACAGGTGACCTCTTGGATACAGTGGTCACGCAGTCTAGCTGCTGTTCAGCCAATGAAGCTCAAAGAAACTGGAAGCACAGATCAGTGACAGATCAGCTCAGGATTTGATCCATGATACTGCAGTATTCCCAAGCAATTCCCAATATTTCAAGATAATCTGAAATTATAACTAAATTTAAGTGAAGAAAAACTGTATTTGTATAGCTGGGAAACAGCAGGAGTGCTTATTCTTTGGTGTCCATTACATATTAATAAAAACTTGATTCTCCACAATGCATCACATCTACACGAGACACACCTTTTTTGAATCACAATATATGATGATGCACTGCAGACTTTGAGAGGTCTGGTGTAGTCAAATCATTAGTCCGTCATTAGTAGGGGTGTAACAATATACAAATAACCTATTTTTTGTATTGTGGTTTTTGCACCATGATACATTTTCACACAGAATATAGCTGTAATGACACACATGTTCTGAGGTTTGATTCTGAAGGCAGGATTAAAAAATCTCTTGACTCTACCAAGCTATAATTATATTCTACATTTTTGGCTTTGTTGTCTGCTAAGCTGCCCAACAAAAAACATCTACATTTATAAAATGTATATAAAGGTCATTCATTTGATTGCAGGTGTCTCCACAGCATAAGCCCCACCCCCCTGTCCAATTAAGATAGGAAGCACCCACTGATTACTGACAGTGATTTCCACAGAAGAGGGTAGACGAGAGACACTCAGAACAGACAAGTTTGATTCACAGTTTGAAATTCAATTTGTTTCAATATGTGTTCATTATGTTCAATCTTTGCTCTCCGCAGTAACAAATTCATGAGTTATTGTATTGATGGTTGGAGGCTATACAATCCCTCAAATGTAAGGACATAAAACACATTCAATACTTTTGTTATTCAAGCTGTATTCAGTTAATAAAATTAGATCAATAAAAGCAATCAATACCCTTTATGAATAAGCAAATGCTCTCAGAAAGGCCTTTATTGTTCAGTTTGAAAGCCCTGTGTTTAACTTGCACAAAAGTCCTGGGCTGAAACAGCAGGCCAGATGCAAATGCTATTCAGAAGCATAACCGTCCTACAGGCCTTAACTATAAAACAATCAACGTCTGATAAAAGCAGACGCAGTTCAGACTTCAATAGAATCAATTGTCCGACAGACTGAAACACATTCATTTAAAGGTAGAAGACAAAAGCATTGTAGTCATCAAGGAAAACCCATAGGCTGACAACAGGGTTGCCATGCTCTATTGTCTATGTTCATTACTCATGCTGCTCTATTAATTAGCTGCTAATTAGAAATGCTGATACTCATTATATCACACAGGCAACCCTAGAAACATATAACAATGCATGGTGACGCCTGGGGGACATGAATGGGAAACAAAATGACCCTATTTAGTTCTCGATCCACAGAGACATGCAAAACAATGGCCGATCAGGCGAAGAAGGTGGGAATGAAAAAGCACACTTTGTCTGTCTAACACAGCCTCACTCAGAGGGTGTTTACAGATCTGTTCTTTAAGAACATGTCTGGTCAGTTGCCTGTTTGTGGTTACTGGACTTCCCTTACATAAAGTCCTAGTCAGAAAACATCAACACTGAGGTCTACACCAATTGGTTGCAGAAACGGGTGCAAGTGCAATGATGCTGGAAGAAATATGAAGAACATGGGGGGACAGTAACACTGGCTGATTGGTTTTGTACACCACAGCTAGAAAGATGCCCCTGGTTATATTCTACCAACCTGACCTAAATAAATCATTTTTGTTTCTGGGAGAGAAAATGAAGGAGATGCTCCACATACCAGGAACGCAATTTAAAATCAACCAAAAATACACTTCTGGAGCAACGACACGGACAAACCACTTCTTTTGTAAATGAGACAGGGTGAGGAACCCTTTTAAAGTTTCAAGAACCATTACCTAATGTAAATTAGTAATGTGCTAATGCTCTCTGGCCAAGTAAACACCAATTAAATGTTTTTGCTGGAGACATGCCTTGCGGGCCATGTGTGGAGAGAACCGAAGACAAGCTATTTCTCACTGAGTAACTTGAGTGCGCAGCAAATTCCGCTCTCTTCACCTGCTCAATGCGGCTCTTGTTTCTCAATAGTGTCCTCTCACCTCAGAGAGCGCAAGAGGGGTCAAACTTCGGCGGCCACACGGGCATCTCGTTACAGGAGAAAAACGATAGGAGGGTTAGGTTGGCTGGGAGTCAGGGATGAAAATGAGGACGTAGGTTTCCCTGGTTCAATGCCTCACTACAGGAGCAGCATCCAACAGAGTGCCTTAAACATATAGAGGGGAATGAGGCTTGCAGGCATTCGACCTTTAAATATAAGGACAGCTCTTTGAAGGTAGCGCTCACAAAGTTGCGGGCTGCAAATGTAAATGGCCTGCTGAGCCCATGGGCCTGCTGAGCTCGTGGGTTTCGAGTAGCAGGTTCTCATCATGACCTGCTGATCTTTTTCAAGACGGACGCGCTGGACACTCCAGTGATGGATTAGCACAAGGGAAGAATTCCCTCACCTCCACTCTGCCCTCATTTCCGAGCATCTGTTAACACTTCCAGTGATGTCTTCATCTCGAGCTGACATGGCAAATCATATGCATCGCCCGTCTGCAGGGAGTCTATTGATGGTGGGCCAAGTGAGAGGCACTCCCTAGCATGGGGCCCACCATGGCTGGCGCGAGCGACCGGGTGAAAAGCGTGTCACGTGTTTGCACACAGCTGCATCACTTCGCGATGGAAGATTTGAGACTCCACAGGGAGGAAAACTAGGACCTGACCAGCTGATAATACTGGCCCCGTGGACTGACCAGTATTTATGCACAAACTCTGATTAATAATCTGGTAAATGTGAACACTCGAGGATAAAATAATACTCCAAACGCAACCTTTGGCAAGAGCATAACCTAAAATCCCAGAACTGATTGATAGAAAAGTAAAAATTAATACCAGAAAGCTACATTTTGCAACATATATATATTTAAGATTTGGGTTGATGAAATTTAACAATGCAAAAAAAACCGAAATATTAACTAAATTGCGTTTCCATGAGATAACAAAGTGTGATAGTGCAGTTGCTATGGTAACTGTGGTTGTTCCTAGGTGGTTGCTATGGTGCTGCCTGGTGATTTCTCTGTTTTAGTATTAAAGCCGTGCCAAAATTCCAAACAGGCTCAGAGAAGAAGCGGCGCCTTTCTTTGGCTATATAGAATTATATAGAGAATAATAATTTAAAAAAAAAATAAAACAACTGAAGAAAAACAATAATGTGAACGCCAATCACACTAATTACATCAGCCAATGTTACCATTACTGGAATGTATAGCAATATTGGCAATAAAATCTTCATCACGGCCAAAAACGTGTGTAAACAGCTGCAAGAGGAGCCGAGTCTGTGTAAAACGGGACAGTGTGTGCTGCTACCATTTGTTCACGCAGCACCCACTCGAGTATGACTCATCGTCCTTACATCACACGTCCTTATAATGGCGCAAGGGGAATGGAGCTGGGGGTGGTGGGGGGGGGGCCTAAATGTATCAAAGATGCGTTCCCCATCACTGAGCACTGAATACCTTTCAAATTATTGCTCCTTCCGAAATAGAAAATTTCATTAAGCCGTTACTCATTATTATACGAAACGGCACCGCTTACATTCAGCTGTGCTGCAGGTTCCATAAGCTGAAATTGGGATGCTTTCGTTTAATGAACTGTATCTACTGGAATTGGGAGACATTTTCATACACCTCTCTGCTAACAGCATCACATTTAGATGAAAGCATACTTGTGGTGCAGAATTTCAAGCGGGGTGCCTCAGATGTGAAAATCTTCCCCTGATAACAAAAGCATATTAATGAAGTGTTATCATATCAATTGGCTCAGTTATACAAACAAGAGTCTAGGAGGTGGGATATCTTGCCATCCGTGTGGAGCTCTGCGCCAAGTTCCGGACCGCAGATGTTGTCCGCATTCTCTGTAAACACAAGGGGTCTGGGGAGAGATCAGCACTAAAATAGAAGCAAAGTCACATGTGACTTCAGTTTAGGGTTCACCGTCGTTTGAGCATAAAAACCCATCATTCACACTGAACACGCATGGGAAAGCATCAAGACCTAGCATGAGATGTGCTGTGTCGGATGTTCGAGTGAAGGGACTGAAATGAAGGACTACACAGCGACAGCACTCACTGTCAGCTTTAATTCGAGGGTGCTGAGGTCCACATCAGGGGAGCTGTGTAAGAATTACAGGCTTGTTTAAAGAAACCTACTTAGTCCCCCTATTTTAGGAGACTAAAGGACATTTGACGACTGGCTGCTCAACTGTGTGGCTGCATCTTTAGCTCATGGCCCAAAGAGCCTTGTGTGAAGTAGTGGCATTTGCCTTTGGAGAGCTCTGCCATTTCTCAAGATTCAAGATGTTTGTCACATACACAGTTATATAAGTACAACGAGCAGCGAAACGTAACCCTGACTCACCAAGCCCCTGCAACATCTGTAGATGTTCAAGCACCCCTTTGAGAGTGTGTGTTGAACTACTTCAATTATCAGAAGAGGCTAATAAGAGTCCACGCTGTCTGAGAAAAACACGTGCTGATGCCGTTTTCCCCGAGGGGCAGTGTTTATTCCACCTTGCTTATCAGGAGGTCACTGCTGGCATGTCTCTGTAAAACCAGGACTGGACAGGGGAAAATTTCCACTTTTCAACTTTATTTCATTTTAACTGATATACTTTATATACTTTTATATACTGTAATTTGATATACTGACGTATCAATACTTTTGCACAGCCCTGAAGGTTTTATGTAATATTAGGTTAATCAGTCCAGTTACTTATGGAACCATGAAACAGGTGGTTTGTGTGTAAATGTCTATATGTTCCAGCCAGGGCAAACAAACATTCTCAAGTAAAAACAGACATCCTGCACTTTAACCTCAGAAGTTGTTGTGGCACTTTCAATCCAAAGTACTGGAGTTCGAGCCAAAACAAAAATAGTCACTGTCCTATTGCTTACAGCCTGCACCACAGCATCCAACTATCTGTGCATCTAAAATAGCTTTTACCATGTAACCTAACGGCAAACAGTCAGCCTTCAATTATCGGACTGAACCCCAAACTTAATGATTGCAATTAGGCGCAACCAAATTTGGCTTAAGGCCATAACACAGCAACTAGACAGGCCTGAATTCAGAAACTTCCTAGAGAGAGCAAAGTGTTTTTAATGTTGTAGCAGTGATCCAACCGTAACTGAGTAAGCATTGAGTAAACTGGCACGCATTGAGTAATCTGCTGATACTGACAAGCAGGGATGGGTACCGCACTGATACCAATCTCAACACAGCTTTTACTGATGCTACTCATCACAATGTGGTGGAGGTATTTTACTACTTTTTTGGGAAATAAAGAGCTACTGTAAATTGTTTCCTGAATATACAATGAGGGAGGAGCAATGTGTGAGGGTGACATGCAAAACTTTGCTCCCATCACTCCCACTGATGCAGTCCAGCATCAGCTGTTAGAAAAAATACAACTGTTACCATACATTAATGCTAAACAAACACTGACAGTAGCTCTGGTTGTTCAGGATATTATCCATGTTTCAGTACTGACCAGTTAGGAACCGAGACCAGTTTAGAACCAGCCTGAATCGGTGTGTTTATACACATATAGCCATTGTGCGGTTAAGAAATGTTCAGTTTCCAAGCATTCGTTTTTGTACTTAAGCCCATCCATCATCCAAACGTCTCACTGGCTGCTCAGAATGATCTTCATCAACCGTTAAATTACATTAATGCTGCATAAACGCTGATAGGAGCTCCATTTGTCCAGAAGATTCAATACTCTCTCTCGTGCTGCACATTGTGATTTTATTGTTTATGTTACTACAGAAATACTTTCACTATTATGCTTCTTTATTCTACTTAAGTATTTTGAGGAAGCTCTGAGCCCAGGAATTTCATTACTGGTAATGACGCTCCACTGTTACTGGAATATGACTTAAAACTTGACCCCTACCGATGCAATTTTTCATTGTGCATTAAAAGTAACATATGACGAATAACACCACGCAGCTCTGCATCACAACAGCGTGTGAAAACAGCTCTGCAGAGCATTACTCACATCCCCAAAAGCCATTACCCACCACTGGCAGAACTGCCACACTGAGTGCCAACAACACTAGTAACATTACGCAGAGGGGGAAGAGCTACACAAACAACTTTAATCTCTGCTCTGCCTCTTAAGATTTTCCGATGTGCTCTAATGTGGCCAGTACACTGGCAAATGAGATTTGTGGGGCTCTACCACTTACATCACGGAGCTCTATGACAGCACAGCGCCATCAGATTAGTGGCTATTTCTATCAGACGGCCGGAGCAGGACGGTTCTTTGGGCAGTTCCAAGTTGTGCAGGACACTTCTAGGAAAAAGGTTTCCCAAGAGTGTGGGGGGGACACCGAGTTCACAGCCTGTACACAGCCATAAATCCAACAGCTCAAACTGGATTTCTTCCATTTTTGCCATAAAAAGTGACAGGAAGATTCACGAGGCAGAGCCTGAGTGTGCAAAGACAAGCTGATTATAATCTGGCCTGGAAAACAAGTAAAAGTGACAAAGACTTTCTCAACGAACTGGCCAATTAAGTGCAATGTCACTGAAGGAACAGACCAAAAAAAAAAAAAAAAGTACGTGCTCCATTATCAAAAGGCTCAGCTTACGAGAGGGATCTTCATTAGAACATCCCGAGACAGTGTGTCAATAAGGGAAATCACAGACAGATCACAGGTGCACGTTAAGAAGCAAAACCACAGGCCGTAACTGAATGACGAGTATAAAACGAGTGTGTATAAACAGTGCAGCTCGTTTTATCTATCCTACATCCAGACAGCCGCATTAAACTTTGCAGACCAAACCACAGATTCATAATTAACCATGATGAGGGGAAGAGAACCAGGGACATGTTCAAAGGTGCAGACAAGAGCTACTGCAAGTGAAAAAAACAGTAAAATTACAGAAAAGAAAATTATTAAAAGGCAAATTTCAGCAAAATTCTGCATAATTGAGAGCCACTAAGGGATGAATATATAAAAAAGTTAATTTCAGAGAAACTTATAGTGGTAATGAGAGGAATGAGGGGTTAGGGCTGCACAATAAACTGCCTGTTAATCGTGCTGCAATACTGATCAGTGCAATATTGATCTTCAATAAGGCTGCAATATGCAAATGAGCCTCTAACCAATCACAGTGTTTGACAAAGTGACCAATCGCAGCTCCAGGTGAGTTACTGGGTGTTCTGATAAATCGAGGTCTTCATGTAATCCCACAAGTCAAATTATTTTAAATGATTAAGAGCACTGACCGAGATTATTTTGAAAGGGGCTTCTTCCACATTTTCTCACTATTTTCTTTTTCTACGATGGTTCTTTGTGAAATATAACTCCCAACTCATCATAATTAATTCTTACATAACTACTATGATCTCGATGAAGCAGGGGCTTTAAAGACAGGTCAAAATTTAATTTGACTGATCAAAACACCCACCAGGAGCTGCGACTGGACACCCTGTGAAACATGGGTTGGTTAGGGGCTTGCATATCACAGCTTAATTAGATATGGGTATTGCAGTGGCTGATATCACGATACGGATTAACAGGCAATGTATAGTGCAATCCTGACCCCGCATTCCTAACATTTCGACTGTAAAGAAATCACAAGTGTCTCTCAAATTAACCCATTTTATATCTAAACACTCTCATATACCTCTTAGTGGCTCTCAATTATGCAAAATTTTACTTAAAGGACCTTTCCTTTTTGAAGGGGCCATGTTCTACATTTTCCTGTTCCTTCTTTTATATAATGTTTTTGTGGGTTTGTATACCAAAAATGTCCCAATACCTCATAATTCATTCTTCAGGCTGTTTTTGTTACTTGTTGTGAAGGAGACATATTAGGCAAAACTCACTGTAGTTAAAATCGGTCTATGGGCTACAAAACATGTTCATGAAGTTCTTTGCACAGAATCACTCTCACATAAAGAGTCTCACCAGCTCTACTCTTGACAGTTTCAGTCTCTTTCAAAATGAGCTGTTTAAGGGCACTTTTATGCAAATAAGCTGTTGCTGGCCACGCCCCCCCCATCCCATGCTTACACTGCGCGTTTACCACACGTTAAAATGGCAGAAAACAGAGGCGCTATCAGCCCTATATGTTGGACCCAGAGCGAGATGAACACAACACTTCATGAGTGACTCGCCTTGGCCTGTAGCCGCAGCGCTCGGCGTCTTATGCGTGCTTGTAAAACCAGCAGACAAAAATGGAGGATCTTCAACTAATCTAGTGGGTGAGGCTCGACAGATGAGGGGCGGTTCTATGCAAATTTCCTCATCCTGACATCACAATAAGGGAGCATCCAAACGACTCATAGAAGCACATGATTCATGACACCAAAATCTTTCAATTGACTCACAGAAAACGGATGGATGGTTTTTTTTCGCGCTTGGTGTTTATAGGAGCAGTAGAGACCCAAATGGAAATACAAAAGGATGCAAACAGTGAGTTTTGCATAATATGTCTTCTTTAAGACTGATCTTTCTTCTGAATGGCTGTCCTCTATTGCAGCTCATTCAAAAGGCAGCACAGGGCTGAAACCCTCCTCGGAATTTCAGCATGAATGGGTGAGGCTGAAGTGCTGTAACCTGAATAAGAAGATGTAAAATGTCTAGAAATAAATGGACTGAATGGATGAGGAGAGTGAATGTACATTTTGAGACTAAAAGAATTTACATATTTCAAGCTTTTTTAATTCCGATCAAGGGGTGAACTGGGGCCTTTTAATACACTTAAAGGCACAGCAAATTGTTATACATGGTGGTATAATCACTATACCATATCATCCAGAACTACCAGGGGTCTACAAAACAAATATGAATATTTTATTTAACACCAAAACAATCAGTGATCCTGATGGGTGATAATTATGTTATTATGACACACAGTAAGCTGGAATGGACAAAAAAAAAAAAGAGCACATTCAATAAATATTATAAAAATATAATGTTTAAGAGAAGACAACCCTTTATTAGTCCCACGGGTGGGAAATTTGAATGTTTATTCAACATTCTGCAAAACTACTAAATTAAACAAACATTACGTTTTGTTTGCAATGAAACAAGCTGTCAGGCAGTGTTCTTTAAGTAAACACTCTATAAGCATAAAATATAGCCAATGCCCATATAGTCACATTTTTATATGTAATATGGTCATAACCATAAAAAAAATAAAATATACAGATTGTTGCAAGGACTATTTTTGCCTTACAACACCCTGCCTGTACATCTCCACCATGAATAGATTTTAAAAATACATCTTAGGCCAAGACTTTCATCAGTCATCATATTCATAACCGTGTCATACGATAACTGTCTGTGAGGTGGCTTTTAGACAGATTATACCCTGCAGACGTCTGGTTTCTGTCGCTGCCGCGGCTGTGAAAAACTGATACAGCAAGTTTCCCTAGAATGAAGCATTTTGAGATCAGTACACAATGAATGACTTTGTTTAGTTCAACTGCCTGACAATGTCCAATTTTGGAAAAATGGGTGAACTTCCCCTTGACCTTAATACAAATGGAAAGTAGTGATGGAACATGATCACAGCCGTAATTTAAATCAGTCCCTACTCACATTACTCATATCCCCAGCATGCAGTATCAAGTGCATTTCAAATGCTTGATTATCTGAGCGCGATGTACAGTACTGTGCAAAAGTCTTAGGCTCCTGTGCAAACTGTTTAAAGAAATGTATCTGAGCAGTGAGAGACTTTCTGCCAGCAAACACACAAGTTAACATTAGAATAAATGCAAACAAACGATGCATATATAATATTTGTTGTTTGCAAAAAGTGCTTGAGGTTCTGTGAGCTGGTTAGAAGAACAAAGGTTCGGTTCCAGATTTCACCTCCAGCCTTTGCATAGATTTGTGAAACTCCATCAGCAGCTCCTGATATAATCTAATTCCATATCGATTGAACTGAACAAGGTATTAGATGAGAAATACAATGTAATACTGATGAGGAGAGGTCTGGGAATTACTACGCAAACAGACATACATAAAATCACTATATACTGTATTAATATCATTTGTATACATTCTAATGCAAGCTCTTAAAAACATACTGCTCAGCTAAACAGGTTTTAAATAGCATTTTCCTCACGTGTCTAAGACTTTTGCATGTATGTTCAAGCCCCTGTATAATCATCTAGGGGGCGCGACACAAAGCAGCATGCAAGTAAAAAAATAAATAAATAAATCAAGGGAAGATAGCAATTGTAAGGTTGCATAAAAACAATGAAATGTATTTACTTAATTAGGACAAGTTACGTTTACATTTAAAACAAGTTGGTAAAGGGCTCTAAAATAAGTCTCTGTGTCATTTCTGCACTTACTGCTTGTGCGGTTAGATCCAGGGGCCAGTTTTCCCAGTTCCTGCCCTCTGTGTCCTCAAGCGAGGATGCAGCAACACGGAGTGTCCCACGGTCCAGCGTGGTTTGTTGACACTGGCTCTCTGCTTCTCTGTGAGGAGCTGGGAGGGGATTACTACACGCTGAGTGAATGAGTCGGGCTGTGTGAAACGGCCTGAAGGACGGAGCTTGTTATCAAAGGCTTCTAAATTACAGCACCATGCTTTCGATTCAGTTTTCCAAAACAAAGCAGCGGCCCGTCCAGCACAGGCTGTGCCTCTGTGGACGAGGAAACTATGGTGGCTTTAGGGAACCTTTGGCTGTTTTGACAAAATAACAGAGGGAGTGGTTTGGGCAGAGGGAGGGGAAAAGGGAATGGAAGGGCTGAGACAAAAGAGCGACCGAATGAAAGCGCGAGACAGACACAAGTAGAGCTAGGTGACCCCACTAAGCCTCTTTACTGCTCTGACTGTACTGTTTGCGGGCAGCGACGCCAGATTAGAGGCCAGCAGGCACTTTAGATCTCCTGACTGCTAGCCATGCAGCATTATAGAGCTAAAATTAGCTCCCCCGACGATCAAGTTTGGATCCAGGGGACAAAGTACAAATCAAGGGTGCTGCTGAAGTGGGCATGAGAAGCGACGGCCAATCAGACGAAAGAGGGCGCCCGCAAGAAGCCATTTGTCTGGGTCTACTTCATTCTGTCCAACCAAGAAGGTAACGTGGGTCAGTGCTGTTTCAATCCAAATAGTGTGTGTAGCAGGAGTTCCAGCCAACACTGACTCCAAAGTGTAGTTCAAATACTGAGATGTGTGCAGAAGAATGATGAGCAGCAAACACTGGCTCCACAATTTATAACGCCCAAGCTCACGGCCAAGAATAACAAGTTTTATTGGTCCATGGAAGAATAATCAAGACGGGTCAAGAACAGTTTCTGACCATGTTGATCAGTTCTTTTCCGAAAAACAGTTTCAAAAAAGCCCAAAAAGTATTGTATAATTAGAGAAAGTGCCAACAGAAACTGGACCAAAACAGGAACAACACAGTCCATGCAGGGCCAGACCCTCACCATCAATCAGATGTTCAATCATCACACATCACAACACCCATGCAAAGCTTCTTACAAAACAGAAGACCTAAAGAGGCTCTTAATGAATGGAAAAACAACCTGCGTCCCATCATCATGGATGCTAACCACTTCCTTATAGTGCTCATAACCACAGCCCCTTCAGGAGGATTTTGAAAAGTTAGACTCGTCCAGCAACATCTAATCAACGTACTGAGGAGGAATTACCAAACCTCAACCCTCTGAGGAAACATGCAATCACCACGAAGCCAGCCTTCCAGCACCACTTCTGTAGAGGAAAGGCTTACACAGGAATGCCACTATGCACAATTTCTACATAATTAAAGGATTCAGATGTAAACAAAGTCATTCAGAGTAATGCTGCTTCCTTCATCAAAGTGGTGGTCAATGGAACCAGGCATCTCAAGAGTTTAAGGAGTCTAAAAGCTCCCTTAGAAAGTTTGTACAATGGTCAAGAATACGAAAATAAGTCAAACAAAACAGTACCATCCAGAATTAATTGTTTTAGAGTCATCCTTGGGTAATCAACATTTACATTATATACAAAAACTCAAAAAGATTAACAGGGGTCTACAGAACAAAAATTGTATTTACCGTCAAAGCAATTAGTGGTCCCACATAATAGGAATGGGCGATAATTATGTTATTACAATACAATACAACACACAATATAAGATATTTACCCTTTTCTGATATCTGATAAGCTGTAATGGACAAAAAAGAGCCATGTTTAAAAAAAATACAAATTACACAAATGGTGTTTAAGATAACCCTTTATTAGTCCAACGTGCGGTAAATTTGAATGCTTATTCAATATTCTACACAACTTCTAAGTTAAATTAAACATAAACAGGACTAAATATGCTTTGTTTGTCAGGCAGTGTTCATACTGCCCAACTCTACTGAACTACGACATGTTTTCTTATGTAGCATGTGTGTGTATATATGTACACACACACACACAAACAAACACACACACACACACACACACACACACACACACACACACACACGTTATATTTTAGAAATCTGGAAAAAAGTTCTCTTTAAGGTCCATTTTCCTTTACAATACTTGTAGAGATGCCTTACAAGACACAAGACTTGTAAATTCATTGGTAGGTTTGGATAGTAAATAAAATGGCTACATTTGTTATAGAAATCATTTCCCACCACTGTAAAGAAATCCAAGGCAGTAAGTCTTTTCTGCAATGAGCCATCTCACTTTAAACCAGCATGAAAGACACTTCAACGGATTCTCCCCAATGACTCAAAGGGGAAGTTATAAGCGTGGGCGATCTGCAGAAATGTAACACTTATCATAAAAGCAATATTTATATATAAGCAAATGTGTAAGCAAATATAAGCAAAATCTAAACAAAATGCAAGCTAAAAACAGTAGTGACAATGAACATAAGGGGTTTAATATAAGGGAATCCACCAATTAGCAGAAATAAAGTAATAAAAGAGCAGCATAATGAGCTGCCATTCAATCAGCTATTTATTTTGACGTTTACACACAGTGGCAGGTTGTTAAACACTGTCTGCTGTTTCCAACTATACCGGATCTCTCCACTCTCATCAACTTACAAGTGCTGACAGAATATTTTCCATGTCATATCTTTGCTGATCCCTCATCGAAGTGGACATAATGTAATAAACCTGGTATGAAGCATGAGCTAGAAAAACAACAACAAATGCTGAACCAGCACTGAGGAGGCAATTTGAAAACAATATAGTGCTTTACAAAGACCCAAACAGCGCCTGGCTGGTATCAAATGATACACAGTTTCACAAGAAGTGTGTGACGCCCGGGGGGGAGACAAGTCCCAAGACGAACCGTGAAGGTCATTCTGAGCAGCCAGTGAGAAATCTGGATGATGGACGAGCTTAAGTACAAAAACAAATGCTTGGAAAATGAATTGGACTCATTGCCAGCTGGGCCATTACCACACAAGGGCTTTATTTTTCTAAACACACATTCAGGGATGGGTATCGAAAACCGGCACGAAATTTGGATCAGCATATGGATAATCTACTGGACAAATGGAGCTGCTATCAGTGTTTACACAGCATTAATGCACTCCAACATCGCTGGTATTTTCATATAGTTGATGTTGGACTGGATAAGTGGGAGAGATGAGAATGGCACTCTGCATATCATATATATACAGTTCTGGAAAAAAAAAAAATAAGAGACTACAATTTATTTTTAAAATAACATCACTATGAGTATGACAAACATTCCATGTCAGCGTCTGTTAAATTCCTACACAAGCACCTCATGCTTCATGAGACACTGATTAGTGATCACCTGAATTACATCTTATTTAATGAGGAAAAGTATAAAAACACTGCTGTAATCAACACTCTCCTCTCGCAATGAGACCAGCTGGATGGTAAAACACTACTAGAAGTTCATCAAAGGTAATTATTGCCATTTTGTTTAAGAGTGAACAAGAGATTTGTTTTCTTTGAATTATACTGAATAATTATATTGAATAGTTCTGTAAACATCATTTAAAATGATGCTTTAAAGAACAATATCTTTATTTGGAAATTAGGAGAAATATTGTCAGCAGTTCTTAAAAAAAAAGGCAAAGCTGTTCAGTTCAATACTTGCACCTATAAAAAAATTAAAGCATTTTTTTAAAACATTTTTTGTGTGTGTGTGTGTGTGTGTATGTATATATATATATATATATATATATATAAAATGCATTATTATTATTATTATTATTATTATTATTATTATTATTATTATTATATGTGCAATTATTTTTATCACGCATTATGCATGTTTTTTAAAAATCCTTCTTTTTGGAAAGTTTGTTTCTTTTGTGCTTGTGTGTGCGCGCAGCTCTATGTCTCGACTGGTCGTTGCGGGGGTCAAGCATCCGGCGTCCCATTACTTTTGTTCATTTTATGTGGCCAAAGTAGTGGGATGCCTGACCATTACACCAACAGGGAATTTAATGACCCTGCATTCAGGCACACAGACTTTCATATGCGTGTATTTGTGTATGTATGTATGTGTATGTGTATGTGTGTGTGTGTGTGTGTGTGTGTGTGTTTATTCACACACATGCTCTTTTGTCCACATTCTGCAGCTCTATCTTACACTTGACTGATGTCTAAGCAACTGCTTTGGGACCCAGACACAGCAGGGGGTACAGGACTGGAAGAAAACGGAGGGAGCTGAAGGTGCTGATACCCCAGAGAGGATGAGTATACTGTGCATGCTAGCCAGCCTGCCAGTCCTAAAGACTACACACAGTCTACATTTGCTGCGCAACCCTTGGCCTGCAACATAAGGTGCACACAGCATGGATGTACTCGAGCACGTACACAGTTCAGACCCACTGGACAACAAGTTCAACGTGCTGCCTGTGTACACCCTGGAGCAGGTAACATTAGAGCATTCTCCATGCTTAAAGAAGACATCTGAAAGAATTGGACAGATTCAGTGCAAAGTTACGGCCAAAAAAAGGACCTTGGTTTACAAAACTTCTGTTGCAGGTCCACAAAGGTGTATAACAACGCCAGAATTTACACGTTGTTATGAATTTAGCATTTAGCATTATTGAAATGTTTAGAAAGTGAATATTCACTGTGAATTCACCCATTTGCATTTTTGAAATACCATATTTTCTCCACAAACCTGCTGTAATATGACAGAAAATGTAGTAACACTATTACAAAGCCTGTTAAGAGCAAAGAAAAACACACTCATGCTTCAGAGAACTAAGAACGTTGTTCTCGGTACGGTTTGACAGTTCTTCATAAATCCAGGCCTTGTGGCTGTGGGTCACTGGAGACACAGACAACGCTCTAACACAGAAATGGAGCTCTTTGTGGTCTTACTGTCTACATTACCATTATTCAAATGACACCTTTACAAACAAACAAGAAATCTTTTCTAGTGATTTGTCTCCATAATTCAAGGCTGCAAGCTAGTTTTTGTTTTACTCTGAACAGGGACTGTATGTCTGTATTACAAGTCACTGGTGAAGGACGTAATTAAATATGCATTAATTACACAGTGACTTGAAAAACACATAAAAATAACTGGCATTTTATCAATTTACCACTTTTAATAAGAGAAACTGCTGCATTAAACTGATGTTGTGGTAGCAGGAATTTTGCCGTTTTAACTAAACTGAATTCTGACATTACAATGTATTAACATTCTTCTTTCTAATACTTTCTAATATTTATGAGCAGGGATATACAATCAGGATCAGCAAATCTGTGCTCCAAATACAGAATAGGCAATCAGCCAATGTATATTTTCTTTTTTGGGGTTTTATGAAAAATAACATCAGCCAAGTTAGTGTCTCTGCATTCTGCTACTAGATGTACAACATATTTATGTATGTTTTATCCATTGTGTTAAATGGGCTGTTAATTATCTATCTTTTAATGGAATGAAAAGGCAATTGATTTTTCACTATAAATTAAAAATGCTAGTTTGGCCCATGAAAAAGAAGTAGAGTTATTAATACTGTGACTTTGGTTTATAGAAAGTAGTCAAAATTTAATGCTTGTGTGTTGTGTGGCCACCCATTTAACTCTGGCTATAAAAACGGCAATAAGACAATTTGGCTGTAAATAAATCTAAATAAAAACTCATGTTCAGTGCATGGCAATCTGTGACGCTCCTTAGTTTGCTTTGCAATCATTGTACCATTCCACAATCGCAGCTACAGCTTTAATTCAGTAAAAGCATCCTGATTGATCCAAACAATCCAGACTCTAGTAATGATTTTTGTGCACAAATATGATTGGTGTGATTGGTTAGTGTAGTGGTAGTGGCCTAGTGGGTAAAACACTTGCCAGTGAACCTGATGACCACAAAGTCGCAGGTTCAAACCCCCCCACTTTCTGTCCCTGTAACGAATGATTGCAAGTTGCTCTGGATAAGGGCGTCTGCCAAATGCCATAAATGTAAATGTGTAGTGGATAACAGCTGCCTTCCAAGCAGGAGAGTTGGGTTCAATTCCTACCCTTCAATTACTGCACTACATTAACAGAAGTCCTTGGGCAAGATTCCCAACATTCAGCTACAGTTGTAATACACAAAAATTGTGAGTCATTTTAGATAAAAGCCTCTGGCAAATAACGTCTGTTCCAAATATTTAAGGCATGGTGAATAACAATGCTGATAAAGGCCTTCAAAATGCTTTCCAACTACTATATATGACGCACAGCCAAAATGTTTCCACCCTTTTAAACTCAATTTATTAAGAATTTCAAAAACAAAATGTCATCACTTTTCTACACTGTTTCCAACAAAAAATATGAAAGTGTTTTTAACGTCCCTCGTACACGTATTTCAACCATAGCCATTGAAAGACCACCGCTGGATAGCCGAACCAGAAGAGGACTGAAGAAACACATTTTAAAACCAGTTATTACCAGCTGGATCGGGACATTTAAACCATCAACCCGTCATCTTTTAAATGACCACAGCATTCCTGGAAACAAGCCACACTCCACTCTAAAAGCCAGAGAAACAGAGGCCTCCAACTAGTCAAAACAATCTTCACAAAAGGTAAACGTCTTGGGTTCATTCCACTGTCTGAAGTCTCCATGAGCTATTGTGGTCTTCGCATCATATCCTGGCATTGTCATAATGAGCTTTTGGGGGTCGGTCAATATCTAAAAACACTTGGAGACACATTGTCCTTTAATTTCTCTTGCTTACAGATGCAGAACGATTATCACCATACATGGAAACAACAAGGAAAGTCAAAGACATTCCATACATTTATCTCATTATCAGTAAATACCATCATATTGCCCACTCCTAAATACATTTAATAAATAAATAAATAAATATATA